>CAJNIZ010014446.1:340927-364048 GCA_905231905.1 Symbiodinium pilosum
GATGATGAGAGCATCCATGCCCGAACCATCATAACATGCGTGTTCGACTGCGCTCAATGATGGATCGTATTCGAGTGCACTCGATGTTGGGAGCATCCATGTCCAAACCATAATAACGTTGGTGTTCCAAGAGGATACGGTTGCCAGAGCATCCATGCACAAACCATCACAACGTTCGTGTTCGAGTGCACTCGATGATGACAGGACCCATGGCCAAGCAATACTTCCGTTCGTGTTCGAGTGCATTCGAGCTTGAGAGCATCCATGCCAAAACCATAATAACGATCGTGTTCGAGTGCACTCCATGATGAAAGCATCCATGCCCAAGACATAGTCACGTTCGTGTTCCAAGAGCATACGGTTACCAGAGCATCCATGCTCAAATCATTATGACGTTCGTGTTCGAATGCACTCGACGGTTCCAGTTGGTGCGGTCGTGGCACGGTGTAGGTGCTGCGGTCTACGTGGGCAGTGTAGCTGCTGTGGCGCACGCGATGTGGTGTAGGTCCTGTGCTGTGTGTGGCCGGTGTAGGTGCCGCGAGGTACTGGCGGGAAGGCGTTGCAACGGCGCCGCCAGCGCTGCCATGATTCCGAAGAGAAGTCTCCGGACGCTCCACGCGCCAGCGCCGCCCACCGAAAACGGCGGGAGGGCGGTCGATTACGACAGGAATTGTCGGGACGCTCCATTCGCCAGCGCCGCCACCCGCCGAAAACCACGAGAGGATCGTCGACTACAAAAAGATTGAGGACGCTCCACGCGCCAGCGGCGCCACCCACCCAAAATCACGAGAGGATCGTCGATTCCGACCAGAATTATGAGGACGCTCCACGCGCCAGCGCCGCCGCCCGCCGAAAAAAGCGAGGTCGTCGATTCCTGCATGCGCCCGCGTGCACCTTAGACGCCAACCCCGCATGCACCTTTGACGCAAAATGCGGGTGCACCTTAGACGTCGTGCCCACCCAGAAATGTTATGAGCGGGCCATAGCCTGGAATCGCTCCAGCATGAGCTTTTTGTTGATCTCCTGCTCAGAGAACATGTCCAGCTGGCCATGGCCTCCCAAGAAACTCAAACAGAAGGGGAGGCCAATTCAGTGTGCAGTGGGAAAACTCCTATTTCCCACGCCCGAAGCTAACTCAGAATGTGTACCTAGATATTCGAGCCCACAAGCATCCTTCTCCTTTTTGGGAAGCCCGTCACAGGGCTCCTAGAGACCCCAGCTCCAGCCAGGCTTCATCTTTAGATTCTTCTCTGCGATACATTGCACAGACTTCTGTCACGCGTGCCTACTCGGTGCGATGTGCAAGGAATTCTCGCATTTTTGCAACATGTGCGGTCTTGCCATCCAGAATCAGAAGTCGATCGCCGTCCTGCTTGCTGCTTCCGACCTCTCGGCCAGGAAACCTTCTTGTAAGACTCGGGTTCGGGGAGACTCTCTGCTCAGTCCCGAGCACGCGGCTCCTGTCCTGCACAACTCTGATCCATGGCTTTGGGCAGCATGCCGGTACAAGTAGGCCGTTGCCGATTGCCAATGAACCCGGCAGCCCGACCACAAAAAGACTGATCAAGATGAAGGCCTGGTTCATTTGAGTCTGCCAGCGATGTTGCACTTGCGCACAAGTTCCCAATGGACTGATCTTCAGGTGCCGATGCGGGCATGCGGTGGCATTTACTTTGTGGGACAGCTACAGTGCTTTGGGAATGCCAGCCCACATGCCACGTCAACTGATTCATTATCCACGCGGGAGGACATGCACGCAAGGGTGTGTTGCCATGTTTGCTGCCTCAGCTGTTAGTTTCGCAACCATTTCGCGGCAAAGCAATTTCAGGCCTCTCAACAAAAGCAGAGCATGCTGCACAGGTCCCGCCTTTCAGCGCTGCTGCCCAGGTCTCACCCTGCAAGGGGCAAGGGAAAGGTAAATCTCCAGAAGATGTCTCGCTGATTCTGGTCTTCATTGCTCTGGTTGCCTTGTGGGCCTTCTGCAGCTGGATGTGCAGCTCCCCATCCTTCAGCATGCTCAGAATGGCGCAGAATACAGCCAGACGGCTTGGGCCTCGATCATCCAGAAGGAGCTGTCAGTCTCAACCTCAGCAAATGGCAGCTAATGGCCAAAGCGGGTTTGCTTGGAGATGCAGACACAGAAAGACCAAGCTGACGACCAAACTGAAGGGATCCTCGTTGAGAAAGGGAGGATTGCCCTTGATGCCAACACGAAGATGTCTTGGCCTTGAACTGTTGGACAGGGCATGCAAACTGATCCCCTGTCTGTCTTGGTGTGATGTCGTTTTCAGTCTCGGCCAGCAGAGCGCACCGAGGGCTAAGATCCACTTTGCATGCCACCTGTATTCAACCGCGAGCCTTTGGCTAGCATTGAAGCAGGGCACCGCAACTCAGAACACCTGGCACACTATGAGCTTTACACACATTCTTGTGGACTCCTTTGGTCTCCCCAGCCTGGCTGAGCCACACATCTGCAGCGCCCCAAACAGTGCCAAGGCCAAGCAGCGTGTTGACACCCGAACCGTTGCTCTCCTGCCAAGTTCCAAGCTCCGCGATAGCCCCTCACTGGAGAGACCAAACTCCAGTTGAATTGCAGTATTGGAGCCGCTCCGTTGTCATGTGCAAGAGGCGCAATGGCAGCAACCTGGTGGGACCATTTTGACATAAAGACATTGTCCGACAACGGTATGTCCATTGCATCTGCAGATTTCAAAGCAGCGTAAGGCTAGATAGAGCAGACAGGAGGGGCTACATGGAACACGGCTCGGCGCTGCCAGAGTGCGCAGCTTGGCAGAGTTCGTGCGAAAGGTCCACTCGCGGCGCAAAGCATGAACAGCGCCACCCTCAGCATCTTCAAGTTGGAAGTAGGGAGGCACTCGTAAGCAGGTAGAGCGTCTGGGGAAGATGCCATCCACCAGTAGCTCACCCCGCTCGGTTAGCGGGGCAAAAGCTCCAGGCCAGCCAAGGGTGGTAATTTGAAGTACGGCTTCTCCTCGTCCCTACGGTGCCAACTGGCAAAGCCGCAAAAAAAATTGAAAGACTTGTTGCAGGTTCTGCTCTGACATCAGATCCCGGCCTCACGGCCTTCCACAAGATCGCCTTTCTTCCTGCAGCGCACCAAGGATGTTCATCCTTCGCTTTGGGTTTTGCGAGCTGCAGCCCAGAAGCACGTACTTGGCTTTTTGCCAGCACCACTCACCACCAGCATTTACTCTGACCATGTGATCGCCCGTGAGCGTCAGGTATCGCATCTTTTCGAAGTGCAGAAAGTAATACTTGAACATACCCTGGCGCACGCTTCAAAAAAAGATGGTCTCCTGACAAAATTCACAACTGAAAAGGCCTCGGCATCTGAATGAAGATGGGCAATAACTTTGGACCATGTTCCCCCAGGGCACTCAAGCTCATAACCAACCTCAGATGCTTACTACGGCATGCTAGACAAGCAGCGAAGGCACTGTACAGTACGAGTCAACCAAGTGGCCTTGACATCCGCGATAGCAAGCTCCCCAAGATGCCTTTCACGGACCTTCGCAAAGGGCGGGAAGCAGCCCGCCTGTCAGGGACTGACATGCTGCAGAAAAATCCGGTACACAAACCCTTGCCTCAGAGAAGTGTGATGACACTGCCAGTTTGCAAGGTTCTTCAAACTCTGCACGTCTGTCACCAAATTTCTTTTCGCATTCCTTGGGCAGTTCACTTCTAATTCACATGGGATTGCTGCACTGCCTTGCTTGGTACGGCACCCGGTTGCAGACTGCGAGATCCTGGTCGCAGCTGACCTGTGCAAGTCGAAAGCAAGGGCAGGTCACAAGCTGGATATGTGAACCTTGCCTCTTGCTCTTTGAGCTCGGGTGCTTTGGGAAAGAACTTGATTGTGGTGTTGAAGAAAGAGCTCTTGGGGCAGCTTCCTGTTGACACAGGGTGAAGACCTATCCAAGAATCTTGCTGCAACCAGCTGCTGCCTCCCAGAAAGGTGGCTGCCTCTGGGCCTCGCCCAAGCGGACGCAGCCCAGGCTCCAAAGCGTCAAAGTCCGGAAGCGGAGGCCGCAGCGGCATTGGCAAATGATAGACAGCTGTCTAGTCTTAGTTCTTTGTCAGCCCTAGGTCCACTTTGATTGTCCAAGTCTTCCTTTGCTGGCTTTAACATGGGAAGCTCGAGCCTGGAAGCTTGGGCGATTGTCCATAATGTAAAACTCAAAACAAACAGCAAATGTAAAAAGCGCCATGCAATGATAGTGGCGACTGACAAGTCCAAGCTACGAACTCGATCTTGATATCCAAATGATGCCTCCAAAGCTTAGAGGCTTAGAGCTGCTGCAAGTTCATACGTTGGTCCTCAAGCTGAGCCCTGCACTTCGTCACGCCAGGTGGGGGCTGTATGTAGATGTGAGTCTCATCTATATTCCTTTGCAGCTTCAACCGTTTGAAGCTTCAGCGTGATGCTGTGGACAGAAGTTCCGGGTAGAAGGCTGCTCCCACTCGTAGACAGTCCGGCCATCATAAACAAACCTCGCAACGGAACCGAATAGTAGTCAAGTAAGAGAGACCAGCTTTTCACGGAAAACTGTGGTAGTTTGTATGTTTAACGTAAGGCTGCGGCTGCTGACGCCCGCGTGCTTTCTCTGTGAGTTTGCGCAACTCTGGGTTATCCTGGCGGCAGTGAACCTTCCTCAGACTGACGAACACTGACGATGTACGCATGTGACATTGGAGGCACAACGTCCAGTCTCCTCCTGCATTCTGTCTACGCTTGGAGCTGTCCAAGACTAGCCAGCTACTTCATGAGGTCTATCACTGGCTTGCTTTGCGGTAAGTGCTTGTCAAACTATGACTGCAAATTGCTGCCTGAGCACATCTCTTGATGCTATCCCCTGCTTGATCATGCACCTGCATCACTTGGTCCACAGTCGGAACATGCGGTTGCAATAAGCCTGACAGTGGACTGCCCGTAGATACACCATGCAGCACTGCAAACAGCTTTTTGTAATTTGACTCCAGAACTGCCGACATCGCTGAGCACGCAGTCGATGGCTTCACTCAAGTCTTGAGCACCCGGCCTAGCAGTCACAGAGAGGGAAACGCACGGTGTGAGGCGAGATAAGTGGATAATGGTACCAGTTTTAAACGGCCCCATGGTGCAGGAATCACCTGGGGCTGGAGTAGGGACAACAAAATTGTAAGGGCCTCAGGCCGAAGAGGTACTGGAAGTGCATTGGAGCAAGGGGCAGAGACACGCTTTGGCTATGAGGGTCTGAGCAAAGGTAACAAGAGATGGCTATGAAGGCAAGGATAACCAAAAGACGATCACATCAAGGGTGAGGAGTATGGAAAAAGAATGGAAAAAGAGTACGGGAGCGCAGCTACGGGCTTGGTAATTAATTGGGTACGAGCAGGGGACAAGCCGTGAAGAAGTGGGACAACAACTACCAAAGTTCTGATCCAACATGTCCGATCCAAAAAAGCAGAGGACGTCCAAGAGCACGCGGCATACAACCACAGATATCTAACTGAAACAACTAAAATTCTGAACTGCTGCCTCTACTTTCCCAACTTGAAATCGCAACCGCCTTTCAAACTTGCGTTTCTGGCTGAATGACCTGCCTCTACCGTGAGTGAAACACGGGCAGACACCAAAGGAAGCACAGCGACACGACAGCTTTCGTATTCCAAAACGCAATGCTCAGGAGCTGCATATGCCATCAACAAAATGTGCACACCCGTTGCTGCTTTAGAAAGTTAGCCGTCATTCAATCTGGGTCACCTAGTGGACAATCTACAGAAAATCCTCCTTGATATTCCATCACCATTGATTGTTGATCCTCGATCTGATCCGACGTGGTGATTCCGTTTGCGAGCACTGAAGTTGGCCTTCTTTTCCGGGCTTCTTTATAAGTGTTAAACTTGCTTTGTCATCTTTTGTGTCACTAGAATTCATACAGACATATGTGTTCAGAAAAGCATCAGACAATGCCTTAAACTTTGATGTTGTTACATACTTGTCAAACATCCTCAAAAAAAAACGCTTTCATGTGGTGCACTTCCTCAATCTGCTTTTACATGTTCAGTCGAAAACATCCTAGACCAAGAGGGCAACTTTGAATGCTGGGGGTCTTGCGCCCGGCTCTCCGACAATGCAGGTACGAGTGTCTCCTGAACAGCAGATGCCAAAGCAGCAAGGGCCAAAGCAGTGAGATTTGCATGTACACTGGCAGCAGGGCTCAGCGTCTGACAGAGACCCACCGCTTGGTGCAAACAGGCTCCAGGAAAAACAGTGCAGCCTTGCAATGCTGACTCGCACCGAAGCAGAACTTCAGATCTTGAAAGTGCGACTGAGGTGCCAGATTCCAGCTTCTGCTTGCTAGGTGTTACTCTACAGGTCAAACGAGGTTGAGCTTCATTGAGGCGCGTTTCAAGCAGCAGTTCGCAAAAGAGCGATACACCTGTGACATCCAGCAACGTTCTCCGTGCAGCAGCCTGCCAGTCGCAATGATACAGCGATGCGGCGAGATCGGCCGCCTGTAGATGCAGCTCGATGGAACCTTCGGATTACAGCTTTCAAGAATGCAAAGCTCAAACGCACTCATGTTCAACAGCAAGGACGCACGGTAACAGCTGCATGCTAGCTATCAGAACATGTTAAGGACATAAGATATTGCAACAAATTCTTCTCTTGCAGGCGGAGATAGTAATGTATACTATTTGCAAGAACTTCTTGGAACGGTCAGGTTCTTGCATCAGAGATCTGAAAAGCCCTACCTTTCAACTCCTGCAAAGGACTTAAGCTACCTTGTTGGCTTCTCCTCGCAAAATCCGAGCAAGCCTGAATTTTGCGGTCCCCCTGTTCTCTCCACAATCCACTTTCACGCGCTCACAAAGTCATTGAAGAATTGGAGGTGGGAAACGTCTTCTTGTTGTTGTCAGAACTCCTTCCCCACTCTACCCCAAACCTTCAGTCAATCTACGACCACTTGTGAAGGCCTCCGTGTAAAAGACGGGCCAGAAGCTTCCAAGCTGTCATCGCCTGCCTGCAGATTTGCGATTCCTGGGCTTGCCTCTCTTTGCGGAAGCTTTCGACTCCTTCTTGCGGATTGTGAGGCTGATGCTTCAGCATGTCAGTAAGGAGATTTTCACAGCTCAAGCTGTGGCTGCTGTAAGTCCCACCACTGATAACATGATGTCAGCTTAACGTGCTCATGTCTAGACAGTTCTGACTACTGGGGATACTTGCCTTTGCACCGAGTCACGCATGCCCTTGCAGGAAAACATGTAGTGCAGTATGCAGCCCGCCTTGCGATCAAACATCCATTCAAGGTAACCTGCTCAGGGCTTGAGATCAAGGAATTGCCGCCAAGCCTCTCACTTTACGTGTTTGACGCACAATTAGTCATGTGCCTCGAGAGTTCGACTGCGGACCAACATGCCACCTGCTTCCGCCTGGCGAAACCAAGCTGAATCTGCGCAACGCAGTGCAGCAAAACACATGTATGCTCTGTCCTCGTCCAGAAGGGCCAGGGCAAGACCTGATGACAAGCGTTCTTGTACGTACTCAAAAGATCCGAATGATCAAGGCAGTCATGGCGGCAGCAACCGTTGAAAACTTGCATGCAGCCAAAGCAACATCAAACAAAACTGTCTTAGGTCAAAACTCCAGTGCCCTGCCGCGCTGGCGCTGGATACTGTCAAATGGTACCTGGCAACAGCTGCCAAAAGAAAGCTCTGCGAGTGCCTTGTGCCTGTGTTGCGGGCAGCAAAGGAAGACCTGTTTTGCCAAGACTGACCCTGAACTCGGAGCCAGGTATGCAGTAGGCGGCCACAAACAAACACTTTGGCATTGGCTTTGCTGCAGGCAATCAAATAGAGACAAGGCCAAACAAGGCGGACTTTTCGACGGATTCACGATGATTTCTTGCAAGGGCAGCATGAACGGCAGGCTGAGAGGCGGAACGTGACCCCAACGCTGGGAGATGATGCAGCATGCGTGCCCCTTTCAGGTGGCTGCAAGCCCGAGAACTCAGGGAGAACTGGTGGACTAAGTCTTTCAACATGTCAGCAGGTTCTGACAAAGTTGCAGCAAGTGTCCCGAGCATGACCCCATGGTTTTGGAGCAGGATGATGCACAGACCGGCCCCAGCAGGTGCTTACACTGTTTTGCTAAGGAGTCACACAAGGAGGCGCTCTGCAGACTTGCGGGTGTTTGCGGCCTGTTACAGAATTTTGAGATGTGCACCCGGCAAAGTTTGAGAGCTTCTGTTACCTTCTTCACTCTGCCTCTGGCAAAAAGACGAACCAGTATCAGCAAGCGGCCAATGAAAACTGGGTTGAAGGGAGACCATAAGGTAGGTAGCAGTTGGTGCTGTGCTGTAGCATGTGACGCTTTGCTTGCCAAGCATTGCAGTATGAAATTTCTCTGGGAACGTGGGCGATTCTCGCCAGACCCAAACCTTTCAGGGCGACATGTAATACACAAGGAACAAATTCCAACGGACGCAACAGGACAGAGGTGAAGCGCGAAGGCGAGCTTCAGTGGCCAGTCCTGCACACTTTTAGCAACCACCCTACCTGTGCTGTTGAACCTGAGCGCAAACCAGAGGATCACGGAATCAGGCTTTTGCTGTGGAGGTGGCAACTTGACAAAGAACCACAGCATGTGAAAACACTGGTTGCAACATGCCAGCCAATGCAAACGTTACCTCCTGAAGCCACACTGGCAATAACAGAATCTTCAGACATCAAGCTTGAACGTTTCTAGCTGTACCATCTCCATATTCGCTCTGCAACCGCCCAGGAAGCTCCGATCAGCGTTGCAGCTATCAAGTGAATCCAAGCTAGCTGACTGACTTTGTCAATTACTTGCTCCGTGGTTTCTACAGTTTCCAGCGCTTGCACTAATAAAATGGTGGAACTGAACTGCTACGGAGGCGAGCTCACAACGACCCCGCCGAACAGATCTCAGCATCATCCGGAGGTCTTCGGAAAGTCTGGAGGCTTGAAAGTCGGACGGGACATCACTCGTAGCGCCAACTCAGCTTGGCAAACTCTTCAAAGCAATCCATCATTTCGACTTCAAACATGCTGCTCTGACTGGGTGAGCGTTGGTGCAGAGGAAGCTTTCCTGGTGTCCTCGACAGATCTTGCATAAACTTTGAAATTACGAGTCGGCAACATCGTGCCACGCATTGCTTCTAGCATCCTTCAACAACTGCAGGCGCAATAAGGCAGTCGACTCAAACTGGAGCCCACCTGCAGAAGCTGCAGGCATTCCAGCCAGCGCCCACAACTGGCAACAAGGAAAAGTAAATGTCAAGCGAACCTTGCTCTGTGCTCACAGCCGCTTTGAAGAGTTGTGAGCTTACGACTGCACTAATTACTTCAACCACATGAAAACCACTGCGGATTCTGTTGTCTGAACCGACTAACAAGGCTACGTTGCCGAAACCGTTAAAGTACAACATCATATAGGTCTGAGCCCCAGGCGCTTCGCATGCTCGAAACGCACTGTTGTAGCTAAAAGCCTCGCACAAAAGAAAACCGAATGAAACCAGTTGCACTCAAAACATCGTGCCATCAAGCTATTTTGTTTTCATCTCCGTGGCATCAAACGAGGCCAAAGCCCGACAAGATTTCTGGGCGTGTTGAATGGCCAGGGGAGACAAAACCCCCGCGATCACTGGGAGCTCCGGTTAGGGTTTCTCATCGAGGGTAAATGAACGTACGCTGTAGATACTTGGCCCAGCTTTCTCGCGATGTACGGGAGGAGCCCAGAGGGGCGATGTACCAGAGGGGCTCTATTTGTCCATTCTCCATGGGCACCTCCATAAACACCTACTGATGACTGGTGGGGAATGAAGGAAGGGGTTGCGAGGACATTTGAGAGGGGATGATGTACGGGCTAGTACTGCAAGCGTCGCTAGCTGGGTAGGTACACTCTACAATTTTTCCACGAACCTGGAAGTCCCTGTGGAATCAACATGGCCCCCTTCCCCCACTGGCACTGTCTCCGCACGTTCGCATTATTATCAGGAGTGGCAATTGCCAAAGCTTAAGGACGCTAAGAAACTAATTGCCAGTTTTGTGGACATGTAGACGCGGGACAACAGCAGATAGTGATCGACTGTGCTGCCTTCCAAGAGATCCGGGACAGAGATTCTTTCCGGAACCTTCAGACGGCACCACTATTCACCCGTATCACAGGGATTCCCACAGTGCTTGGGCGTCTGGCCCAAGAAATGTATTTCACCAGCCCCAGGGAGATCTCCATGTGTCTTCAGAGACGGATCGGCAAATATCGGCAAGTCCACCTGACCTTCCTCTGTGAGCCTTGCATCCTGGTCCATGGTAAGGGCTCCATCTGAGGGTTCGTCTTTTCTTGCCTCAGGCAAGACATATTCAGAGCAGAGATTTATACTGTCCGGATGATGGTGAGATCTTCTGTGACAATCAGTTGGTCGTTGATTGCTCTACAGCAATTGTCACAGGTGGAATTGAATCGTTTTCCTGGCGCTCGCACCCGAATTATGACCTGTGGATACAAATCCTGGCACTGTTGGCTTCCAAAGGTCCTCATAACTTCCACATTTTCAAAGTCAAAGCCAACGGCCGTGTGAGGAGGCTGTTGGGGCGTATGACCAGTGAACTATTGTTGACCCAGCAGACTCCTTGGCTAAAGCAGCCATCTGGGAATATTTGGCTTCCATCGGATCAAATCCCGACAGCCGGAAAAACCAGGACCTTCAGACCATCCGAATTGCCCACACAGCGTCGTTGATGTTACATGAAATAGCCCTACGGTCTATCGTCCTCAGAGCTGGAAGAGAGCCACAGGATCCAGAAGAAAATGAGGAGGACCCAGCACCAATAAGGGACCCACAACAGCCATCTGACACTATGCCCAGGGTTATCCGACCCCATGTTACTTTGGGTATTCCCGCCACGCCCCCTACCAGTCCTAGCTCCAAATTGGTCTGTTTTTGCTTCTCCAAGCTCACATGGCCCCACACAGAAGAGCCAAGACAAGGACGTGTTTCCTTGTTGGAGTTGATGATACATGTATAGATATGTATATATATGTGTCTATATATATATATCTCAAACTAAGATACATTTCCCTGAAAAAAAAATCCAGGAAGCCTAGCACGAAGTCAAAGTTGGTGTGGAGGCACATTAGCCTCAGAAAGAAACAAGACCCCCAATCTGGGCCGTGGCCTGTCTCTCCCGTAGGAGGCCTCCGTTTAAATTGGTGCAGAGGCCCCTTACCAGGCCCACACCAACCTTTCCAAAAAGCAACAACTTGCCCAGTACAAGTCAAACTGGCAAAGCCACCCGCCAGGACGCCAGGGACTGCTGCAGCGTGGTGGTGTGGGCGGGCAGCAACAGTTGAACCAAAGTAGCCCGGGCGTTATCCACATGAATGCGGGCCGTCTGTTGGTCTTTCCACCTGCCCTGCACCATGTCAATACATGAATGCTCTTTGCTCAAAGTGTGCAGCAACCGGGGCGGATCTGAAATCGGATCACCCCAACCGCTTTCCAGCAGCTGTGAACATGAGCTCTCCCACCAGCCTGGGCTTCAAGCCTTTGCACATGTAACGTTGACAGAAGCTGCAATGCCAGCACCCACTGCCTCAGCAAACCGCTCCACATAAGACTTGAAACTCATGAAACGAGCCTTTGCTATTCCTGTCCTTTGTTTAGATCAAACTTCTGTCACAAGACACTACCAGCCAGTATCTTGTGCAACAACTTTCCAATTATCATGTTCCATGTCAATCAACCCTGACTCGAACATCTTGCACTGTGAATGCTGAGCTAAGGCATTCGCTCACCACAAGCAGCCGCCTCTAGCGCCCCGTTGAAGGACCACAGGTCAGGATCTTGGTGCTGCCAACAGCCCTCAAGAGAGCTGACATCATCCCATTATGCCTGGCTCTGGAAAACTTGTGAAAGCACAAAACTTATGCCTTGCACCTTCCTGGACTTGGCTCCATGGCTGATCGCATAGTGCCGCATCGCTTGGAAGGCAAGCCTGGCGAGGCTTCTAGTCAGACCAGGCCGAATCTGACAGGCTCCAAGTCTTCTGTCGTTATACGAACACTGTTTCATCAAAACAGAGGCTTGCAAGCATCTGCTGTCCGCGAAACTGCCTGCATCCGAACCCGCAACGAACTTAGTTTTGCAGCCTGGCGATCCCTGGCTAGCTGCTTGCAAGCAAAATCTTTTAGCACAGAACGCCCAAAGTCTGTACCCTACAACCTGCAGCTGCAGCATCGTACTTCCGAAAGCTTCAACTTTGAGCATCTCACAAGAAGACACACACTGGCAAAGTCTCTTTCACCTAGGGTCTAGGATAACACCAGGATTGCAGGCTGCCCCGGATTGACGGCAAGCGTGCAGGTGCTACAGGACTTGCCGCCACTGGCCAGCTTGTGCACAAGAAGATAAGACAGCCTGATGACTTGGTGTTCAGAGATGCATCGGCCTGACAAACACTCTCAGGCTCTGGCATTTAGACTCGCGAGGGTCGGGAGAACCTCACAAACAAGATACCAATCAGCCACGGTCCCGAAAGAACCAAAACACACAAACAAAGCACTTCCAAAACAAAAACGGCTCTTTGCATCAGTGTGTTGAGAAGTTGGCCTGGTTGTCTTCCATGCTTTCAAAGAGCTGCAGAGAGTGCTGCCAGCGCCTCAGTCACAGGGTGTTGGTCTGAAGTGAAGCCGTCTACGAAGAAGGCATCTACAGACTCTGTATGCGAGCAAGGCGCTTGACCTTTCTGCAAGCACTGATAGCAGTGGTGTATGCAACATCATCTGGTAAGATCTGTAGCTCCTCATCAATGTGCTGGGGCTGTGAATTGCTTCTTGAAAGGCCTTGGCTGAATTTTAGCCCGCAAATCTGTAGTCGACGCCGAGTCGACGACACTTCTGCGAGGATACGATGCCAGGTCTTGCTGGGGGCTTATTACAAACGGCTATCCCAGCGGTGCTCGACAACTTTGCGAGGTTTCTGGCAGTCGCTGCAAACTGGAAAGGGCGGTAGGTCACTTGTAACTTCTCAAAAGATTGATTATAGCTCCTCCAGGCGAGGGTCACTTGTGATCTTTTAGGCTTACTTTTGATTTCTCAACCACGCGGATTTATTCACCGGGTATGGGATCATGGAGGGGAGCAGCACAGGCTAGGTTTAGGATATACGGTTTTAGGATTGTTCTCAGACCTTCTGGCAACTGCACGAAGTCCAGTTAAAAAGAGCCTTCCGGCCAGGTCAACCTCAGCATTCCCTGATCCTGACCGACCCAAGGCATATCACCAGACTCAGCAGGCACCGCACTGTATGAGTGCTGGTCTTGGTCATCACATACCCCTCAAACAGCCATGCTCTCCCTGTCAAACATGGCTACCCTACACACAGGGCCTCGCATGTGTTCAAGAAATGTTGGGGTTTAGGGTTGGGGGAACATTGCGCCGGGGTTGCAGCTGGGATGGCGGTTAATGGACTGCGGTTTCTGGCGCTAGGGTTGAAGATGTCGGTGCTTCGTTTTTAGTTTGGGGTTTAGGACAACGTTTGGGGTACACATTTTACGGTCTCGGGTTACTGGGCTCAACGACACGGCTCATTCTGGGTTTGCGATCCTTTGTTTAAGAATCTATGGTGTAAGGTTTGAATTTAGGATTTGCGTTTGACTAAGAGGCCAAAGCTGTTCAGGGTTATATTGTTTAGGGTTTGTGTGGCGAAGACGCACGGCTTAGGGTTCGTTCGGACTTTTTGCTGAGGCCATGCGCACGAATCAGCCCTCTCTACCTTTGGTGCTTGCAGCTGGGAGTTGGGGGCTGGCGAGCCTGACTGGTTGCCCGCAAGTTTGAACCGCGAAGGACGTCAAGCCTTCACAGCTATCTTGAATGCCCAGAAGCCTGCTGCAGTTGTAATCTGGAAAACGCTTCTGGGCTTGATGGCCCCTGCTGGCAGACCCATCTGGAAGCGCAGGCGAGGACATTTGTTCAGGAGGCCGCAGCGAATCTCGCGGCACTGGTCTGGTTGGCCATACCGGGGCCGGCGCATGGGAGAAGCAAGCAATCTTGGACCTGCTCCGGGCACGCCTGTGGGCGGAGAACGGGAGCATCAAGCCCGTGAGCGCTCTCGCCCTGGAGGCCTTGCTGCCGCCGGTCGGCCTGTCCGGGATGATGGGGGAGCTGCTGGCAGAGTTTTCTGTCCAGTGCCAGGCTGCCTCTGCGCCGATCCTGCTCGGGCCCCCGAATGTGAGCTCCATGCGCTCCCACATTGATGCTCACGTTACTGGGGCTGCGGAGGGCGACGTGCCGCAGGCCTGGATTGAAGGAGATGGGCGCACTCGATGCTTGGTACATGGCTTCAGCGTGTCGGAGCGTTTCGGCATCCATCCAACCTGCCGCCCGCTGCCCGGGCGGCTGCCGCCAATGAGGGGTACCCCATGGAAACTGATGATTTGGACCTGCCGTCCTTTGAAGCCATTCAAGCGGCCCGCACTCCTAATTTGCGCCATGTGCCTGCCAAAGCCCAACACCTGTGGAGCCAGCTTCTTTCCCGCGCTTTGGCTACTGTGGCACACAACAATGATGAGGCGGCGTGGCGGGAGCTTCTCATGCTGCCGCAGCGCGTGCTTTGCTCGCCTATTAAGGGAGGCAAGAAACACACCACGACCGCGGCTGCATTCATGCTGAATCGGATGCAGCGATGGCAGGAGGTGATGGCGTGTCGCTTCTGGAAACTCGGCCGAAGCATCGCCGGCGAGGCTCTGCGACACCCACTCCTGAGGAGAGACGTGACATGGCCACAGCTTGGGGGAAGGAAGGCTATGACAAAAAGCCCTGACAATGCTGAGACTGCCGAGGCTTTGGAAGCGCTTCATCCCCTCGGGTCGCGCCCTGCCACCAGGCCTCTGCAAGAGCTGCCTCTTGCGCCAGAGGTTGCGCCTGAAGTGGTAGCTCGCTGCTTGCGTGCCCTCCCTGCTGCTAGCCCAAGGACGTGCTCCGTCCTGTGTCGCGCCTGTGCTAGCTGGGGCTGGCCTGGTATCGTTGCCCAAGCCGATTGGGGGCATTTGTCCCATTGCCGTAGGTGAGCTCCTGCGCCGCCTTACTGGTAAGTGCCTGATGAGTATGGTTCGCAGTGAAGCCAGTGCCTACTTCTGGCCTGCTCAGGTTCCGGTTGCCGTGAAGGGGGGCGTTGAAAAAGCCATCCACGTTTTGCGTGCCTGGACTGACCGCCACGCCGGCTTTTCGAGAAAAATGTTAGTCAAGGATAGTCAAGGACTTTGCCAACGCCTTCAACTGCATCAGCCGGGAAGTGGTGCTGAGCGAGGCGGCCAGCCGCGTTCCTGCCCTGGTGCGATGGGTCACTTGGTGCTATGGGCAAAACACTCGGCTCCAATTTGGTGTCCGCGCGTTGGAGTCATGCTCTGGCGTGCAGCAATGAAACCTTCTAGGGCCCTTGCTTTTGCTGCTGCTTTGCAACCTCTGGCCAACGAGCTTCGTCAAAGCGGCAGTCTCGAGATAGCTATGCACTTCCTGGATGATGGCGTGCTGGCAGGTGACATTTCCGCAGTCGGAGCTGCCTTGGCATTGGTCCAACAGTGGACTTCTGCAATTGGCTCGCGCCTCAATTTGCAAAAGTGCGAGCTGGTGGCTCTGGGGCCTGTGGATGAGGCCAGCGCGCGTGCCAGCTTCTCAGCCACACTGCTTTGCAACCCGGATGGAACTGGGAGAGTCCTCAAGAACTTTGAGTTGTTGGGGGCCGCCAGCGACGACGATGCCTCCATTCAGGCTCACACTCAGGCCCGGGCTGTGAAGGCTGGCATGCTGCTGGAGGCGCTTGCTGAGCTGGAAGATCCCCAGGTCGGGCTTCGCCTTCTGCGGGCATGCGGCTTCTGCCAGATGGTCCACAGCATGCGCTGCAACCCACCTGCCGCTCAGGCTGCTGCTCTTGATGGGCTAGTACAACGGTGCTTTATGGTGCGTTGGTGGGCTAACAGACAGCCATGTGACTGCTGAACAATGGTGTCAAGCTTCTCGTGGGCTGGCGCACGCAGGGTTGGGGCTGCGCTCCTGCCTCACGCATTCGCCTGCTGCTTACCTCGCTTCGCTGGAGGCTTCCCTCGAGCATTGCGTGGAACTGGACCCCAGCTTCTTGGCAGCCGCAGTGCGAGCCTCGTACCATGTGGTTACAGCTCTGCACACTCTGCCAGGCACTGTGGGCACTCAGATTGCCACGCTTGAGGCAACTTTGAACAGCAAGCAACGTGACGTCTCTCAAGTTCTGGACTCTGCCTGTTGGGTGGCCCAACTTGGCCGCAGCAGCCCCGTTGCTCAGGCTGTCCTTCCCTCCAAGGCTGGTTTGGGGGCCCGAGCCTTCCTTAATGCCATGCCCTCTGGACGCACCCGTATGCAGCCAGCTGCTGAACTGCGCATCCGGCTGGGTGTGCGTGAAGCCCTTAACGACTGCTGGTGCCCACGTTGCGATGGGGCATTGGACCGCTGGGGCTGTCACGCTGGCATGTGCGTGGCAGGTGGTGAACGCCCCTGGACATAACGCCTCGCGTGACCTGGTGCGCCCCTGGGCCGATCGTTCTGAGCTTCGACCCAAGAAAGAGTGCCCGAACCTGCTTCTGCCCAGTTGCCCAGAAGACACGCAGGCTAGCAGGCGCCGCCCTGCTGACTTTTCTGCCCGCCCTTGCCGGGTCTCCCGCTGCACTGGATTTTGCTGTCGCAGCACCACAGCTGCAGGAGACCTTGGCATTGGCGGCCAGAGAAACAGGCGCAGCAGCTGCAGCACACGCTCGCCACAAAGAGGCGCATCTGGACACGGCCAAAGCCTGTGAGAACCAGGGCGCGGTGTTTTTGTGCCTATGGCGGTACAGGCCACAGGCACTTGGGACAAGGGCGCCGCCATTGTTTTGCAACACATTGCCTGGGCTGTGGCCGCACGTGCTGGGGAGCCTGCACATATTCACTCTGTCATGATGCAAGGGCTGTGCATTTCTGTGCATCTCGAGCTCGGGCAGCTTTGCGTTGCCGCTATGAAAGTGCTGAAGCGTAGGCCCAACTCCTTGGCCTTCTCCAGGAAAGTTTCTTTCCTGTCAGTAGCCTGTCGAGGCTGGGGGCCGGGTCTACCGCACCCTGTGTGCCGGGGTTTTCTTCTCATTCCTTCGCCTGACTAGGCTAGGGGGCGGCACGGCCGCCGGGGCTTTCTTCCTTCCATTCTTTCTTAGTGGGGGCCGACATGGCCGGGGCTTTCTTTCTCAATTTTTGCTTTTGCAGCAAGCTGAAGCCGCAAGGACTTCAGTACAGGTCCCTGCCTGCTATGCTCCTTTCGATGTTTTCCGATGAACAAGGACACAAAACACTTGGTCACGGGAACGAAAGCAGCAGAACCGGGCAAGCATCACATGGAGTTGCTGTCCTGCATATCTTGGAAGAAACACAGCGCCGTCTTCCACAAGCTTCTGTTTGCGACAAACGCGACAAGAATGCTGTACCTTCAATTACACGGCAGCTCTTCAGGATTCACCACGTGATGACAAGCAGAGCACTCTTTGCAGGTGAGGTCGTAGTTGGATCGTAGCCTTGAGATGACTCCATAGGCCTGCAGGTGTTTCAACATGTTGCAACTTGCAATGCTGCTTAGCATGGCAAACGCTACGCTCTGCAAAAATCCCTTGCTGAACACAGCCTCGTCACCGGGAAGTCTGCCATCGAGGAGCTTTGCTATGGCTTGCTGCTGGCCAGGGAGAGCAAAAATCAATCTCAGTCAATCGAATATGGTTTTCAATGCTACAGATACGTGGTCTTTTCTGGCTAGCGCTTCTACACGGCGGGGACTGCCCTGAGAGTACAAGGACCAGCCTTCCAGTGACGTCGTGTCGGCGGACAATCCTTCCAAAAATGCACCATGAAACCGACTCTCCATGAAATCGCCTGAAGCCCCTGCACTAAACTCATAATGTTGGTGTGCATCGGCTCCTCATCGGCCAACTCTCGCCTCGTGCAGAAAGCCACTCAGCCCTTCTCACATCTTTTGTACCATTGACCTGGAGCTCATAGCTTGTAAACATTTTTTGAAATGCAGGCAAGCAACCGAATTGTAGTTGCTGGCTTCTTCATTGGAGTGTGGGCCCCAAAAGCCAGTTCCTGTCGAGCACCAAGCCATCAGAGTCGCTTAAAGCGTTACTTGATTTACACCACCATCACCACCACAAATACCGCGCAGTGCTCTGCAGTGCTAAAATGGCCTGCGTCCTGTATTGATCCTGAAGGACCGTCCGCGCACCATTGGCCTCGATACCTCACATGCTGCCCCAAGTCAAGGCTATTACCTAGAGCGTAGATAGTGGAAGCGAGCAACATGCAAACATGTATGTCATACAAAAATCGCATGGACAAGGCGCTTGGAGGTTCCGATTGCAGCAAGCACTTATGCAAGCCTTGTTCAAAATGCACATCCAAGTTTGTGAGAACAAGCTAAAAAGCCAGGCGAGAGCAACATCCTGCATGGCTGCACGCAAGCCGGCCTTGACACGCTGCGATGGCCTGCAGAAACCGTGGGCAGCTGACTAGGCTTCGCATGTCCGCAGTATCTGTACCTGCGCTGACATTCAGGGCTTGCAGATCATGGCCTCATCAAAAAACCTGGATGGTAAAGTGCACCCAACACCATGAGACTTGAAACAGCTTAAATCAGCTGTGCACACATGAAGGGAACAAGCCAACACGTCAAGACGTGGAAGGGTACCTGGAAGACAGCGACCCAGATTGAAAGGCACAGACCACTCTTACTTGTGGTCGAAATGAAACACAGCTGTCACAATCTCGCTGGGCAACGAGTATTGGATAGCAATGTCAATTTTCAGACTAGTGCCTCACGCATCGTTGTGGCGTCGACGGCATACCCAAAGCCTGCAATTGCTTGGCTGCACTGTGGCCCCATTGTTTGGAGCAACTTCAGCACTTGCGATGGTCAGTATCCAGCAGCATGTTGCTACGTTGGTTGCCCAGATGCGCCCTATTGTTGCTAACCACGGCTGCTGTGAAATTTGCACAAAGAAGTGGAGCCTGCAATGTCGGCGAGAAGCTGGCACGCCCACCGCCTTGGCACTGATTCGCTTTGAGACCGGGCTTAGACACCAGCCTGCCCACGTACAAAAAGCTTATCCATCCTTCACCATTCGACGTGAGTTCAGTGAGTTCGCTCCAGGAGGTTTTTCTTAGACCGCACTGGATGCAAGGTGCAGATCTTGATGTGCGAAGTTTTCCTAAGAAAGGTCAGTGCTTGGCCATGAGCTGCTCAAGGCCTAGCCTAGCAACCACCATGCAGTAATCGCTGTCAGATCTTTTCCGTCATGCTTCCCCATCTGCATATCTACCGGCCGCAGATAGATGAATGAAAGGGCAAATGGGAGGAACATTTAAAACAGTCCATAGCCAAATTGCTTATCAAGATCTGTTCTAACGAGCTGAACCCCGTACCCAACTTTGCTTCTCAAGTGATCACTCCATCCTATGAAGGTGTGTCTGTTCGACAGGACTCCCTTTCAACAGCATGCTTCTTGACGACTGTCCATGTCGCTGCTGCGATTCATCGAGGTGTCTAGGAAGTGGCTGCGTCAACCACTGTGGGAGCATGCGCTGCATCTGAGACTGTGAGAACCCACGTATTCAAGAAAACACCAATATTTTACTTTCACGCCATGCAAAAGCATGATGCATCATTCGGGCGGGATCTCACACTTCGCTCCCTCACGCATGCTCCTGCCGCATGGCTACTACCCTACAGACCCGAAGATATATAATATACAAATGAATGTGAACATCTCCTCCCCAGCCTCAACCCTCTAACGTATACTATCTTCTCTGATTTCGAATATGGACCCTGTGAAAAACCCTGTGCCATGTTCAGTGCATAGCCTGCTTGGTTTTGCCTCCACTTGCTGATGTTTGCCATAATTCTTTCCTAGCCACAAGATCTAGCAGTCTATCAGTCCTGCAGCTTGGGCGCCTCGGCTGAATCCGGCACGTGGACATGTAGGTGGATTCAACCGATATTCAGCCGGGAGTCCAACAAGCCGCAGAAAAACCCTCTCAGCACCGTGCCACTGACCAGCCTTCCGGCAGCTGGACAGCACTTTGCGAAAACCTGCTTCTGTTCCAAGGTTTCATTCAAACAAAGAGGTCACGACATATGCTGAGCTTGAACCTGTCTGCACATATTTGCGAGGCCTAACAGTCCGGACCAGTTCCCAGCTTTGTTTAATCATGCTTAAATTCTTTGTCACGTGTTCCTCGTGCTGACCACTCAAGGCCAAAGGTGCAAANNCTCTTATACACTCTGCATCACCTCTGGGAGGGAGCGGCTCAACTGGCCTTGTTTCTCCAGCCACACTTTAGCAAACATGCCAGCACCGCACGCAACGTCAGGAACTACAGCAGGCTGCGAATTCCTCAGCAAAGCTGCCGTTTGAATACGGATTCTTGTTCCATTGATGTAGAGGGTGAAGCTTGGGTTCCACTCTACTGGGCTTTTTCAAACTTGACTTATGAATTTGTACTAGGCTCCTATCCTGGGCTACCCCTCTGTTCTTGATGTAAATCCAGCGGGTGCCGAAGCAACTCCACCGCTACCTACGGCTACACCGTATATGAGTTACAAGCCTTGCAAACACAAACTGAAAACATGACAGGTTCACTTTCGGCTTCGTTGACAAGTATGTACAAAAAACTGTTTCTGTCCAGTATGACCTGCTCAATTTTGTAAGCACTTCAGCTCCTGGCTGAAGCAGCCAAACGGCCCATGACCATGCACCAACCTCCGCTGATTCACAGGCAAATTTGCAGCAAATGCCAATGGGGAACATGTAGCAGCACTCGAATCCGATGGCAGTCAGCCTCCTCACAGGCACGCAGAACTCCGTTGAGAGCTAACTCGTCCGGCAACACCTCCGCCATATCCCTCATACCCGACATGCAGCCGATGCATGATATTCAGCATGTTGTTTGCACCCAAGCTAACAAGTGCCACTTGTTTTCTCCAACTGTCGAAAAAAATTGAACCGACTCATGCGAAGACTTTGGGCCGCAGAGCAGCAAGAAACACAACACAACTCTGCCGCAATTCAACATGACACTATGCAATAGGATGATTGTGACTTGGCTTGCAGCCGAAAATCATGTAACCACTTTTACATACCGCGGAGTGGAAACTCCTGAGTTCAGCTTTCAGCCCCACCCTTCGCAATAACACGCCCGATACTCAGGTCGGCCATGCTGGACAACAAGATCTGCCTGATTCTGCGGCATCTCCAAGTATAACCTGACAGCATTTGTCCACCTTGGTCAACACATGTGGCATATGGGCACTTGAGCACTTCTCATGAAATTGTAGCATTCACTGTACCTGGTGATAATGTGCACAAAGGTACAAGCTGGTGAAAAGCACGGAGCAATGGAACATGTAACCTCAGCGCTCCGACTGGAGGCACCGCCCATGTGAACGAAGAACAGCAGCGTATGCCTTCGGAGCAAAAACTCACATCATGATTTCGCATCCAACCAATGTAAGTTAAAAACATGTCGCGCAATCGTCCTTCGTATTGTCCAACCATCGGGACTGCTGCACCACATCGACCTTACGTGAAACAGATCATGTATTTTGACCATGGGTTCACCATGAAAAATCGACACAGAACCTCGGCACGCGGCTGAACCCATGCCATTGAATCCATGCCAACGAGAAAAGTCATGTTCAAAAGCTGAAATCACATCAGCCTCTTCCAGCAAGGAACTTAGCTGCAAAAATGTTGAGTATTTACATGCGTTCTCTGCTCGCAAAAACCGTTTCACGTGTGGGCTTGTTCAATATGATGATGATGATGACGACGAGCCTATGTAACCTTGCAATCCGACTGTTGCCAGCTTGGTAACAAACGTCTGTATCTGCTCCGGTCGCCGTTCGCGGTCCACATGAAAACACACAAGAATAAGGACATACGTGTGTGACAATACATCTCATGGTTTTGTCCCTTCGCATTTTTCCCCAAAAAATGTGCTCTTGAACTTCCTCATGCAAAAAACGAGCACAACTTAAAGCTACTGACAAATTCGTTGTGGCGCGGTCCAAAGAGCACGTGCCAACATAAAGCTTCGAGAATTTAAGGGTTTGTTGGGGGGCACCCATACTGGGGACATTTCTTTTCAGCTCCATCTATCTAATTCCTCCCTCCACGTTATTTGCTGGCAACAAAGACGAAACATTTATTCATCAAATACGACACATCCAAAATACATTTTGGACTCCAAACTCCATACCGTACGTTTAGTCAATATCAAAAAGGGTATCTCCAATATCTTAACATCTACCTTCACGTTTAAACTCTATTCCCTGGCTCTACGCACAATACACCCACCGTTTGAGGGGTGCATGTACTTAGTGCCCTGCCGAGTCAGACAGCGGCATCCTGTTGCCCATGCATCCTAAGGCCGCTTTCGCGAGGTCCATGCAATCTGGCCTCGAATGCGCTCGGTTATGTACACCCCTGGATGGGGCATCCGCGAGATCGCTGCAAGTATTCAAAATTCAAAGCATCCGCTTGCCACCACACCTGAGCTCCCGTTCTTCGAGATGACACGGTACATGTAGCAAGAACCAAAGAACAGACGCAAGATCTGCTGTTGCTGGTGCAACACGAAGCCGAAAAGTACAATCTACATCTTAATTTGGACAAAACCAAACTAGTTTTGTATAACTCGGATGCCTCAATTGTGTTTGCAACGGCGACCCAATTCCCAAAGTTTCCTCTATTGTGTACTTGGGAGGTCTTATTGACAAGCATGGAAAACCAGGACCCGAGGTCCGGCGACACATTGCAGCAGCTAGAGCTGTTTTCCAGAAGCCAAAAGGGGTGTGGACGCATGCCGGGTTGTCTAAAACCAAAAAGCTGCAAATTTATCGTGCCTGCATGGTATCCAAGCTCCTGTACAATTTTTCCACGCCGTGGCTGACAGAGACCCAGATGAAACAAATTGATTCATTCCATTAATGTTGGACCCTAAATAATGGAGGGGTTCGGAATAATGAAAAGTTTTCGGGAAATTATTCA
>CAJNIZ010014447.1:0-45567 GCA_905231905.1 Symbiodinium pilosum
AGGGTTTAGGGCTTAAGGGACATTGCATTCAGAAGGGAGAATCAAGTGGAAAAAATGGAGAATGACATGTAACCCTAGGTCCCTTTGAAAGGGTATGTAGGATAGTATAGGGAGATTCAGCCCCAATCATGGAGCATCAAGGCAAAGAAAACTCTGAATGACATGGAAGCTGTGATGTGTGTGTGGGGGGGGGGGGGGNNAAAATCATGGTCCTAGGTTCCTTGTGTAGTTAGGATATAGGATGCTTCAAATAGATCTCAAATTTATATTGGTAATTCGTTCAGCCCCCCACATTCCATAGTCCATCATCCC
Organism: Symbiodinium pilosum; assembly: GCA_905231905.1. Lineage (NCBI taxonomy): Eukaryota > Dinophyceae > Suessiales > Symbiodiniaceae > Symbiodinium > Symbiodinium pilosum. Next base: position 313 of record CAJNIZ010014447.1, read on the forward strand.
CACAAAGCCCTGTATGATCCGAGTGTCCATGTCATATTCCATGGGTTTTTCTATTTTAGTTTTCCATTTTGCGTTTCAGGGCACTGGGGAGTCTTGGGTCTGAAGGTTGTACTTTGAGGGATCCTGAAGTTCGGTAATCTTGTTCTCCCCTCAGCCACCACGTTATGACATGACCTTGCTGTAAAAGGTTCAGAAGTTTTTCAAAGCCCCCTGTGGTGGCCCCAGAAGGTCCGGGCTGACTGTCTAGCCCATGGGTAGCCTCCATCTAGGCACGTGCCCATTTTGGGGTGCTGCTCTTTCATTGGGGTTTCTGCTCTCGGGGAACACATGTTGACAACGATTCAGCACATGCCCATATACATTCTGGTGTGATTCGCATTCTATGGTCCCCCGATAAATGCCCATGTTGCACCGACGTAAACACAGAGAAGCCTTCATCTAGATCCTACCCTCAACCGCGACCCGAGGATGTAATTTTTTCAGGATCTACGGGGGCTCAAGTTTTGCACATGCCCATACGGAGTTTCGTAAAATTCATTTAAGCCCCTTACCTTAATCTTGATCCCTACATATCCCCGGGGTCATGGTAAGCAGCTCCCGAGCATCAGACGCATCAAGCCCTAACCCTAAACTTTGAATTCGAGTTCAGCTTAAAATTGAATCGAAAGGACATACGAGTCCAAGCGGCTTTTGGGTGAGTAGTCTCTTGCCTGGCCCTTACATAGATTCTATGTTTCTCCTTAGGACGTAAATCAGCTATGTGTAAAGGTACGCACGTGGCAAGCCCGCTCCTGCCAATGTTCTTCCTTACTACGGTAAAGTTATTTTTTGCTACTTATCCATGAATCGCTAAACCTCCAAATCCTAAACCCTAAACCACCACCACACCACACTTAACCCCCAACCCCCTGAGGCTGGTCGAGGGAAGTTCCGAGTCTGGTACCCAGGAAGTGACCAGCAAACGGTGGGAGGAGCTGAGTAGGTCAATAGGTGGACGGTATAGATCCTGCATATCTGCGCGGTTTTGGGTTTTGGGTTAAGTAGGGTTGAATTGAATGACCTCTGTCTCGCTCTCCGGCTTGCCGTTCGGCATCTCTTTCTGACAGTGTGCTTGTAGAGCAGAAATCCATGGCTGAAACCTCGGCATTCAGAACCGGCACAGCCTTCATGATGTTCCTTGAAGCTTTCATGTGCATGTGTCAGTATCCACCATGGTGCTAATAAGCTCCAATTTAGAGTACCGACCTTGTCAGCAAATTTGCACGCCATCTGTACTCGCTAAACGTTTCAAGAGCTGCGGTGACAGGGAACTTTAGGCGACGTCGAGCTAGATCACGACACCCTACTCAGGCCTTCACATGACCTTTAGCATCTCCAACCTGACCTGCTTACTGCCTACATCGCTAGTAATTGAGTTTCCGGTTCAGACGTCCTCAAAAGGTTCCCCCAACCTAATTCCCTAAACCCTGAATCCCATAAACCCTAAACTCGCCAATTCCAAAGGGCGCAAGGAGCTTGTTGCGTCCTAACACTTTCCTGAAGAAATCTTAGCTTGTGAGTTGTTGCAAAACCTAGAAATATGAGCACCTCTCTAATGACAACTCCCCCCGCCCCCCCTAATATTAAATATTCCTTGCAATATATCGTGGTACTACATTGGGAGGGTCAATTATTATGGGAGGGGATGAGAACTGCAAAGGTTGCGGGGAGATCTCAGCTAAAGATTGTATAAGGGTAATTTTCAGAAACTCCCGTGTCGGACCGTGAGACCTTCAAGGCATGAGCTTACTGAACAAACTTGCTAATGTCAGTTTTTTATGACCTTAAGAACTAGCTGACATTATCTATAGTCTCCTTAGGATATTTCCTTTAAACTTTGTTATAGTATAACACTAAGGAATTATTGGAAAATACTATCTTTGTAATAGGTTTATGGAGACTGCAGTTATCCCTACCACTCAACATCCCTAAATACTCGCTCAATGGCCACGCACAAGGCCCGCTGGCAGTGAGGGTGCGTCTGGAGCACAGCAGGGATTTGCATCAGAGAGAGGCTTTGCATTTGAAACACTCGTGTTTGGGGTGTGGGAAGTCCAGGGCCCTAAACTCTAGACTGTGGCCCTTGCATGTGTCTGCGGGAAGGCCAGGACAGCTCGCAAGCTGAAAAGTGCCCATTTAGATATCATAACAAAGGCTCCGGACATTTTGGAAGCCCTAAGCCCTGCACACCCCTAAACCCTAACCTAAACATATTAACCTCTGAATCCTAAACCTTTCAACCCAAGACCGATCTCAGGTCCCTTGTGACCAAGGCCGCCTCCTCGTGCGGCGGCACCCATCCACGAGTTCCGCTTTGAGAAGGGTCTGGGCCAGGTCCCTCTGGGCTTTGGAGGTTTATAGGGGTTTAGGCTTTACCTGCTACACCCATTACCGTCTTTTTTTAGGGTAGCTCAAAATAACCCGGTAATCTAAAAAATAACAGGTTTTCCCAGCCGTACGGTTTTTTACGGGTTTTGTACGGGGTTTTTACGGGTTTTGTACGGGTTCAAAATTGGAAAACCTGGTTTTTCTGAAATTACCAGGTTTTTTGGTTTAAATCTGCTGAAAACCGGGTTTCCGGAATAAAGCCCGCAAAAAAGTAGGTAAAAGGTTTACAGGGTAGGGTTTAGGGGCTGAGGGGTTTTGAATCTACGCGGTTCGGCGGTTTAAGGTCTAGAGGGGGTTAGGGCTTAGGATTCAGGAGATTAGTGAGGAGCCCGGGTTCCTGTAGCTTCCAAGAACCTGTAATTCTATAGGAGGGTATAGGAATGATATACGGGTTCATTAATTGAGGAGCCTCAAGCTGTACTAGGATCCCTTGTGCAAGGTCTTGGGAAGTCCTCGGTCACCATTCTAATTGTTAGGGTACCCCGAAGGGACCAGAATTTACCGTATCCTGGGGATCTGAGTCTATGAATAATACCCACTTTGCCAACCCTACGTCCCAAATACTTGAGGGTTTAGGTCGTTGGAGTTCTAGCATATGGACTTCCGTATTTGGCCCCCCCCCCCCCATTTTTGTGGAAACGACCACAAACTGGATTATTTTTTACGGGAGGAACAGCCCATTATAGGTGGGTGGTTGGTAGTCTCTCATAGCCCCTTATGGTCTCAGATCCTGAACATGGGCCCTTCATATGTGCCCCTGCCCGTTTTCTGGGTCCGGGCGAATTGGGTTTTAAGGGTCTATACCGTCTACCAGAAACCATGGACCCCGATATTCGCGACGCATACCCAAGATATGAAAGTCCTGGTGGGGAAGACAACCCAGCCCTACGACCTTTCAATAGTTTCAAACCCATAGGAGAACCTCGTGGGGCAGTCTCTTAGGGTATGACCGGTCCATGGTTTTTGTAGGGCCTAGGTTTGGTGGTTTGGGGATGACAGTTTGGGACTCAGGGTTTGGGGGCTTTGGTTTTTGGGGTGTGGGACTTTTGATTCCTTCTTTAAGGCTTGAGGTGTAGGGCTTAATTATTTTTGGCTACAGGTGTCAAAAGTCACTTTTCTTCTAGCTTGCGTTCCTGAGTTTGGGCCTTGCGCCTCTAACAACCCTATCTAACTCTCGGAAACTTATTTGATGTACCCACCCACGGTTGTGCCCACTCCTCAACCTGCTGTTATTCGGATCCCAGAAAGATGGGTGCATACTGTGCTTGAAGGTTCCGGCGTACTCAGAAGTAGGCACAAAGTTTGGTTGACGAGTATAGTTATGTGTTATTTTTGGGGGCCTGACAACTGCACAAATAACCCTCAACCCTAAACCCCTAAACACTAAACCCCAAGAATCCCCGAGCCGGGTGCAGGATTTCAGGATGCATGTTTCCACGAACACGCTTCAATTTCTTATTGACTAAAGTTTGTTGGGAACCCCGAAAATGGAACCCCAAGAATTTAGTAGCAATATAATAGTAATATACCTACCAGGGTCCTTATATTCTATTATATTTCTATTATATTCTTGGGGTGCCCTGTTTGGCGTTCCCAGTAAAGTCCCTTTATTGACACCAGCAGGTCTACAAAAGCCCACCCTTGGAGCTGGATGCCTTCTCGCAGGCTTGTCGTTGTTTGGTGTGGCTTGGGCTTTAGGACAATGTTGGGATTGAATAGTTGTACAGAGTGATACTCCGGCAAGAAGGAGGGTGCATGAAATAAATGCGCATTCTATGAAAACTCGAATTATGACATGGGCGTGTTGTAGAAGCCTCACCAATAGCGTGGTCCTAGATTCCTTGTATCACTATAGTGCGAGGCAACCCTGATAAATCTCAACAAAAGCTCAGTGATTTTCAGGCTTCTACTACATTGTATGTCTGATCACGTTCGCCTACTGCATCAATTTCTTACTGAAACTACAAGATATTGAGGCTTATGCCGCCTCTAACTGTGACGCTCGTGACAACTGTAGTGGTCCCCATGACATAACCCTTGAGAACGGTCACAATAACTTTATGCTTCAGCAACGTTGGCTGGGCAATTTGCGGCAAAGCCTGAACACCTAAAGGGCTTCGGGGGGGTGAAAGGGGTGTAGGGTTTTGGGCTCAGCGTATATGCCCCTGTATTCCCGAACCCGAGGACTGGTGCTTAAGAAGTGTACTCAGGGTCATGCAGGATGTTGTCCATGAACCCTGCGCATGTCTCAGCATCCCATGAGGTGCTTGTGTTGCCTGAAGCAGAGTCATGTCACAATTCAAGGGGTAGCACACATACGGAGCTTTTGTGACGCCAACTCTTACAATAAGGGCCTTACAGAAGTCTCGCGACGTATGATGATAGTCAGAAATTGGTTACTAACATTCAGATTTGCTCAGCGCACCATGAGGTTTTGCGCAGGCCATTTATAACAGTTGTGTGAAGCGTGCAAGCTTGCTCGGAAAGCCTTCACACCCCAGAGCTTTACGCAATGTCCCTAAACCCGACAAAGATCGAACCTCACCTCAAAGGGTTTGTCCCAAAGTGGCTCTTTTGAGGTAGGGTTCTCTAATCGGCTTTGTTGAGTGCACTTGAGACTTTAGAAGTATATGGTAACATAGCCAACTTACCGTACCCCGCTTCTAGGAGTGAATGTGATTGGGCGCATGTACTACAATTCTCTGCAAGACAAAGGCCGAGTCCCCTACACCGGGAGTTCGCCTTGCTACTCTCTAAATTACCCGAATCATACCTTTGATGGGCGTAGAAATTTCCCCCCGCTATACTTATGAGCATGTCTGAACCCAAAAGCCCCATAGCCGACGCCTTGAGTCCTTGGCCCATAAACCTAAAACCCTCCGCCCAAACTGCAAAGCCCTAAACTCAATAAGTCCCGGGATTGAAGGCCCCAAATCCCGAAGCCTAGTGCCTGAAGCGTAGAGTGTCGAGGACCTTTGTGTAGTCACCATAAGGGGCCCAGAGCTAGAATCCAAACAATCCTGGAACTATTAGTCCCAAAGCTGAAGCCCAAGGCTCTTAAACTAAATCCTTGCTTGGGCCTCAACACTCTCTCCCAAAAAGCCTTGTGCCTTGAGCCCTTACGACTTTCTATGTTCCTACCCTAAATCCTAAACCCCCCTTGCAGGAGATGCTCCGCTATGACTTGTCTCGGCCAAGGCAAGGTGAAGGGCTTTGGGGATTTTAGGATTTGGGGCTTAGAGTTTAGGCTTTAGGGTTTGGGGGTTTAGGCTTTAGGGTGTGGGGGTTTAGGCTTTAGGGTGTGGGGGTTTAGGCTTTAGGGTTTAGGGGTTTAAGGTTTAGGCTTTAGGGTTTAGGGGCTTAAGGTTTAGGGTTTAGGCTTTAGGGGTTTAGGGGCTTAAGGTTTAGGGTTTAGGCTTTAGGGTTTAGAGTTGGGGTGTAGGCAAAGGGAAGCTTCCAAGAATGTTTCCGAGACCGAAATAAACGCCCCTTGAACCCTGAACCCTTTTGATCCTGAATCCCTAAACCTTATTCCAGGAGCCTCAGCAGAAAGCCCATACGTCTTCAGACCCGAACGCTGCAACGCTGAACTCTGATCTTGCCTCTGGATAAGCTTATAGAGGACTATATAGGGTTATCTAGTGACAGTAGTAACTCCATACCGGAGAATCATATTGCCAAAAGGCGGAAAGCAAAATGGCTGGTAGGGTTCATTTCGCGTTTTGTCTGGTTAGCAGGGAATGAAGGAATGGAAAAGAGAATGGCAACTATGGCATTGCTGGAAACGAGCGTACCGTCCCGCAAACAAAAATGGAAGCCCACGGGGGCACTGTCAAACAACTTTCATTTCAAAGGAGGCCTAGCTTCCATGTGAGCTACCCAATGTCATTGCATTGCATATCTTGCGTTTTTGCACCCCCCCAATGATTCTACAAAGAGGGAAGAAAGCAGCGTGCGAAGCAAGTGGAGCGACAGCGCTAAACATGAAACCAAGCATGTTGGCATCATTTCAAGCTCGCCCACCCTTTTACAACCTCACCCCCCAACCCTCAACCCCCTAAACCTTGCCACGGAAACCCGTGGCCACACACCCCAAATCCAAGATGTCGCGGAGGGAATCCTTACTTGGAGGTGCATGGGTAGTAGTAATCTACGCTTAGGGTTCTGGATTCAGAAGCTAGGTTCGGGACAAGGGCAACTCCAAGTGACCCTGTGCAACTGTAAAGCTCACGCCATACTTGCGCAAAGCTAGCAGGCTTACAGATCTTGACCTCACAGGCCTCCTACGTTGTTCAGCATCCGTCCCAATAACCGCTCATGTGTCCTTCATTCAGGATGTGTTTCCTTCCTCCGATACGCCTAGGGTCCCTGGAATCCCACTTGGAGAAACCTTTTTGTCCCTAGACACCAACTCCTCCAAACAAAAGTAGTGTCCATGTTTTTTCCATTTCAAGATTTGGTTCTACCCAGCCACTTCTGAGGATCTAGCAGTTAGATCCCCTGTATAAGGCCACAAGAGCGCCTTGAAATCAATGACCCTAAGCCCGATAAACCCTACCCTTATATCTCTCTCTACATGCTGCCGCGGGATCCTTTTTTGAAGATCCCCTGGGTGGAGTCTGGGTCAGCACCGTGTAGCTAGAGGCCCCTAAACATTAAGCCAAAAGCTCTGAGTCTTACCTTGAAGGTTCAGGGGACTTCGTGACTACTTAGAAGTTCTAATATAATTGGGTCTCAGCCTTACTTATAGTCCCGCTGAGTGGACACACGTATGCATTTATGTTGACGAAGGTATAAGTTCAGGTAATAAGCAATTACTATGTCCGATGAACCTTCAAGTCAACTCCAAACACCACGTCGTAGAGGGGGGGGTGGTCAAAATGATGGTGCTCTTTTGGATCACCAATATATTTATGCCCTCATCCATGATTGATGTGTTTATCCATATATTGAATGCTCAATAAGGGATCATCATGTTGACAGCTTACCTAACGCCTGTAAACCCCAAACCAGGCTTTTGGGCATCCCAGGCTTCCCAGCCAGACACCCAAAGCGCAGGGAAATTCCGCTGGCCGTCCGCCTTTTCGCTGACATGGAGGCCGGCAAACAGGGCAGACTTTGCATTATTGTTACGAAAAGGGGGTTATAAAGGAGGATGATGCCATTATCATGAGTGTAGTCGTGGGAGTAGAGTCAAACGCTCTGCGCGGTTTGTGTGCTGACTTACTTTGAAGGTTGGGGTCCCCACATCAGCTTCCATGTTTGCTTGTTGCCGATGCAGTCAAATGAGTCCATACTAAAATCTAGAAAGTTGGAACACAAGTGTCCCCTGAAGTCACGACCTGGAAAGTGGGAAAACTAGTATAAATCAGTCTGCTGCCATTTTCCAGCTCAGTTGAATGCCTTTCACTGCAAGGCTGAGGTTTCCAAGGCGCCACTCTTGGCCGGTCTCACGGGAATAATTATCAGCGCTGGTCCTGTCCGTAGGTGGGACCCAGTACAGACCCCCAAAGTCCAATCTTGGTAAATCCCCATATACCCTAAGTAACGCTAGGATTCCTACATGATTTAGGGTATCTTGCTCAGGTGCAATCAACTTCCACCACCAGCGACGGCGACGGAGATGATGAAGCCACTGACTGAATTTGGTAGAACCTTAGTGGCTGGGTAGGCACACTTATGAATGGTGTAGGGCTTAGCTTGGAGGTACACTTTACACTCTTTGGTGATGGCTTACCTATGCAATAACGCCGGGGTGAGTCATCGACAAGGATTTGAATTACACTCTGTGGATTACTATAACCCCATCGGGATAAACCTCCAAGTATAAAAGCCTAGTCAAGGGGCGGGGTGCTAAGGGAGCCCATTATTTTCTTCAGAGTTAGAGTGTAAGGAGACTGAAGACGACTCTTCATCATTCTGCCATTCTCAACCCGCCTCCCCAATGATCACCTTTCCACTGCACGCCCCAGATAGGGCAACTATAGTTAAATTCGAACTCAGCGAACTTATAACCGCATGTCTCATTACCCACGAACCTCCAAGTGAGCTTCTTGCTTATAACCGCACTTCTGATTACCCAAGGACCTCCAAGTAGGCTTCGTGAGGCCCCCCAAAATCCTCTTGTCATCCCCCTTACTGCATTCTTCCTTCTCCATTCTACACATGTTCCTGCTGTTACGGTGCGCCCGGGCAGAGCAGGCAAACTTGTGGTGATGGGCGAAATGTTCATCACCAAAAAGAAGAAGAACAGAGGTGCCTTCTCTGGGAGAACCACCCAAGATCAGCAAAAAATCGCCACGCGCAGTTTGGAGCTGGCATTGGCCCCGCAAGGCAAGGGGCGCCAGAGTTTTGATTCAAGTTCCCAGCTGTAAACCATCCTCCTTCAAGCCTGAGACTGCAAAGCATGTTCCTCGCGGATTGCTGACCATCATCAGCCCTTAGCACTTACTCTAAACCCAGGCCCTATTGGGAAAGGTGATACATCAGCGTTGCAGTGCGGATGGAGCGCAAAACCTTAATTGTAGGTGCCATTCTGAGAGAGTTCGCCTTGAACCGTACGCGGAGTGGCGGGGATACATGTAACCTACTTAGAATTATACTTATGTCCTAGTTATAAGCTGGCTTGCGAGACTCAGGGGACTTAAAACTGGAGTGTTACTACAGTCACAGGCAGGATGCAAGTATCCCAGCGCCTCCATGCAGACTCCACACTCCAGAGCCTATGCTGAAGTCTCTCAAAGGATCCCGGTACCGTTGGATGTGGGGTTTAGGGTGAACCCCCACCATCCTCTTGTCAACATACATATGTCCCTACTTACTGTTGATGGAAGAAATCTCGCACCCGAACCTTACTAGGCCCTAGTTACCAGGCCCGCAATGCAATCTCCAGACAAGATGTCCGCGCTTGTATATACCCTATAGGCCAGACAAGCCCATTGTCTGAACCTCTAAACTGGGTCATTGTTGAACACATGTTCAGAGTCATTATTTCACAAAACCCAATGAGGATCACAGAGTCACAGTTTCTGCCCAATGAGGAGCCTCTACACCCGAAACCAGAGTTTCAGGGGCCTGAAGTACATTCCTAATCATTTAGACCTTCGCCCTGAATGCTAAGCCTAGACCCTACTCTAGTTCCCCTACTTTTTGGCAGAGTTCGGTGCTATGTCACTTCCCATTCATGACCCCACTACAAGCACCCCAAGGCCTTGCAAAGTCACCCCTCTGCTTTGCCAAAGGCAGAGCCTATTGATCGAAGCGCTCACTACACCTATGTCTCCTTGCAGAAGGTTGGGGCTTTCTCGTGTTTGGGATGCTTAGGGGTTACGAGTGGGGCCAGTAATGCCTCAAGATGCTTCCATGTCACTGAGGGGGGAAAGGCTGTGGAGTTTCCTGTGTTCAGGATTGGGGGCTTGAGGGGTCAGGGTCTGCTGCGTGTAGGGCTTAGGATTTCACTGGACAGCTTGAAACTGCAGAAAACTTGCGTAGTGATTGGGATTTAAACTTTTGCTGGAAGATCACCGTATAGGGTTTGAGAATTGCCATCAGTTAGAACCGCCTATCAGTTTTGTGATGATATTGGCTATCATTGGTTGGCGCCGCATCCATGGATGCTGGACCTCTACTTGGTTTACGCGGCAGTGCTAGGCCATTTCTGTGCAAGACCTTAAAGCCTAAACCCTAACATCTGGTACGTTCCGAAGGCTGCTGCCCAGAGAGCTTACTCCCCCTTGTTTTAGGAAGAATCTTAAATGATATTGGTGGCGTTGATGAGATGCAGTATGTATTCATCATCAACATACATTGGGCTCTCCGTGAACCCTAAACCCAAACTCTAAACCCAAAACCCTAAGCCCCAAACCCTGCATCCTAAACCCTAAACCCTAAACTGGAGCAGCATCGATGCCAGCTTCGAGCCCATTGCGGAGCTCAGCAGTATTCGGGATATCAGGGATCCGGCCAGACATCTCACCTCTCCACATGAAGTAGCTTAAATGGGCACGTTATATTCCCCTGTCTTTGGCTGGCGACGTTCAAGAAGAGGTAAGAAATTATCTCAAATGCGCCGCTGACCTTCAGGCTTCCAGACTGAAGTCTGCAAGCAGTAATCAGCACGAGGAAATCCGTCAGTTCTCATTGAGCCCAATACCTCTTGAACAGGGAATAGACCGTAAATTATACAATGCACCTTAATATCATTAAGCACAGGTTCCCCAATTTAGGGGTATTGGGCTCTCTGGGTTGAACGGAGCTGCAGCTCAGCTCAGGATCGAAAGGTGGCAGCTATGATGTCCACCATATGACACGCAAGATGTCCACAGAAGGCCGCCGTGTTGCGGCTGGTCCCCGACCTCGGAAGCCATGACTACTTGAAGGTGCAGGGTGTTGTAGCTTTGAACATAGCTCTTAGTTGGATTTTACAAAATTTACCGTGGGATGATGACTTGCTAGGTAGGAACTGCAGAACTTCGTCATAGCGCCTTGGAATCCGATCTGCGCACAGAAGGTTTTGGTGCAAAGTTAAAGAGAGAAGTCGACCCCCGTGTTGCCTTGCCGGTAGGAAACTTCCAACAAGCTACACAAGTAGCGTCATGCAGGGGTTTAGACGCATTGTTCTTACTGGAGCGCAAGTTAGTATGCGTAACAACAATCCAACCTAGCTTTGGCTTCAGCATTTTGGCGTGTAGGTTTGAGAGAGTAAGTTCTCCGCTGCTTCGTTTCAGATACAGGGCTGTGAGACAGGTGTTGCACAGACTTGGGTTTGAGTGTATGGACCAAGCAGAGTGCAACTACCCTCAGGTTGGCCACCCTAAACTTGGAGACTCAGTGCAAGGGGACCCCTAAGCCCCTCCAGCGGCCGAAGGCCTGCAGCACCTTGCACAACCCGAGCTAACAAACCTAAGACCCTTAAACCCTAAACCTTAAGCGCGTATCTGGCCTCAGTGTTCATGTTTTTTTGTAAGCGCACGTGCCCGTCGCCCCATGCCCGCCTCGTCACATTGCCAAAGCAACATCTTCGCACATTGCCCCAAAAACATCTAGCGTCCCAAAACCTTTAACCCCCACGGCACTTTATGACCTAAACCCTACCCAGAGCTCCTACGTATTTCCCGTGTTTGGGTAGGGGAAGTCATGGCATGCCCGTGTCAAGAACTACCATCCATCCTTGAAGAAGACGTAGCCTAGGAAAAATCTAGTTGCATTTCTGGTCTCCTATATAATTGCCGACAAACCCTATCAATCCCAAAAAGAAACTATGTAAGACTCCCGGGTAGGGCATAATAGCTTGCAAAGCCCCCATGTGATCAGGTAGGGGGCCTATCTGGAGAGTCGCGCCTCGGCCAAGAGAGATTGGAGTAAGGGTCAGATAGCCAATAGGCGCTTACCAGCAGGTGCAAGTGCTCAATAATGAGGTACTTGGGACTGGGGTAACAGCGGGTATCGCTCAGATTTTCGGCAGCTGGCCATCAAGTACTGGACTAAATGTTCAATGGATCCTCTTTGTTATGGCCGGTTTGTCTCAACAGCGGTGGTAGCAGCAGCGAGTTGTGGCCCTAGTCGTTGTGATAATAGTGGGAGGAGCACGAGGGAGGAGAAGTTGGAGGAGCAGTAGCAATACTGCTACTGATATTCTGCTACTGCTATGCCATTACTACGACGGCGACTATAACGACTACTGACACTACTACAGCTACTGGTTCTAATTTCCATGAAAACTCATACTGCTTCTATGTACAAAGCCCGGCACTGATGGCTTCGTCTCTCAGCATAAGAGTTAGGTAGGAAATGGCCAAGTTATAACCTAAATCCTTCTACAGCTACTGCTAAAGTTGAAAGGACTAGGGTTCCGTAAGGTACCGACCTCGAACCCGAGGCGGTGTTATAATGTCCTGTATGTCCGCATATAATGCCTCATTTCAATACCTAGCGCGCAGCCTTTTCGTCCGAGGCCACGTGCCGAAGATGAGGAGACTGCGCAGGCCCTGCGATGACCTATGCCTAATCTCAGTTTAGAGATGATGCTTAGGGGTTCAGGGGCTTAGGGTTAAAGGTGGAGGGGCTCAGGCTTAGGGCTTAGTGCGAGAGTTCAGGGCTGGGGGGGGGTAAGATTTGGGGCTTAGGGTGGGGTTTACTGGCTTAAGGGATGAGGGTTGAGGGTTTTAGGGGATTAGGGTTTGGGGCTTATAAGGTTTAGGGTTAGGGCTCAGGGTTGAGGGTCTTTTTCCAAAGCCCGTACTCTTACTTTGATATTGTCTGAGAGTTTCTCAGGATGACCCTGTATAATATTGTAGAGGGCCACCTGTACTTCGTGCAAGCCTCAGTGCAGTTAGTGAAATTGCTTATCAGCCTGACGCTGGGGCTTCAGTGATGGGATTTTGAAAGGGCAACAACAATATTGCTCACTGGCTCTTAGTAGCGCATAGGCAAATTTAGTATATAGGGGATTATCTAGGGATTATATATGAATCTTTATTATATAGGTGATTATAGAGGGATTATATAGAATTATTAATATAGTTATAGGGGATGAGATTGTTTTATCCCGTGCGAAGAACCAGTAAGATTGGCTAGGCTAAGCGCATGCAACGTCCGATTTACCGCCTGTTGCTCAAGAGGGAGTGGGGGAGGGAAGAGGCATCATTATATGAGCCAATGTAGTCCCTGAGAGTCCCTTAAAAGGATCCTATACACGGGTTACAACCCAAGGGGTGCAAGCCTGAGACGACTGACATACTTAGAAGCTGGTTCCTATAACCAGTATTCAATATCAGACGACAATCAACAACTCAGCGCAGGCTTGCCTATTTGCCTAGGGATCTCAGCGATGAGGGCTCAAGGGCTTGGAAGCTTGTCGCTTAGATATTTGGAATTGATGGGTTGAGGGCTTGGAAGCCTATAGTTTGGGCCGGAGGCGGGATCAAAAGGATGACTCCATGCCAATGCACAATCATGCCATGACCGAATCGATTCGATCGACATCGATCTATCGATTCGATTTCCAGCGATCTACGGCGATCCTTCGATTTCCCACCTCCCAGGTGGAGGTTGGGAGGTGGGAGGGTGGGAGGTGGGAGGGTGATGGGAGGGCTACGGTAACGGGCAAGTTCGATTCGATCGTCGATCCGATTCGATGCCGGTGTTTGCGGTTGGTTGGCTGGGCATGAGCTACATTGCGACCGAAAGTCTAAACATGATGCCTACTTTGGGCCATTTGCATCCCATAGGGTAAAGCCCAGGCTTTCGACTTAAGTGTTTGGGGGGGTTACAGCCGCAGCTAGCAACGAAGGGGTTAATGGAGAGATCGAATTTGAAAGTGCTTTGTAACTTCTCTGGGCCCTAACCCTGCCTGGACCCTATAAGATCCAAAGGGCTGTGTCCTCTATATCCAGGAAATACAAACGCTAGGTTGTGGGTTCCATAGGGTCCAGGTATATCCTAAACCTGGTAGAAGCCGGGTACAAAACTCCTGCAATCCTTGTGTTGCTGAAGTATACTCATCTCCCAATCCCATAGTCGAAGCATTCAAGTCCCTAAGCCCTGAACCCCAACCGTAGTGACGTCAGGGCGACGATCGCTGCCCTTGGTCTGCGCATGTGGTGAGCTTCTGGGCCGCATGGTGTTTGAATCCCCCCGAGAACACATCCTCAAACCCATTTTTGTGTTCCCAGAGCATAAGGTGGATGGACACAAGCCTGCAGGACCCAGCATCTCCAAAATCCTAGATTATGGTATCATAGTATAGTTAGAGTCCTGCAGGATTACGTCCATCCAGTGTAACGGCACCGTGGTGCGAGCCTTGATTGTTATGGAGTGCGTCCGTTATTGCTTGCGGGGGAGCTAGCATGGGTAATCAATACTTTCTCCTGTATTTCATAGTTGTGGCCGTATGTTGTAGCCGTTCAGGCCATGCAGTATTCGGGCTCCTATGTTACATCAAAACCGTATCCTCAACCCAAGCATGTGCACAATCATCACAGGCCGCTTACAGAATTATTGGCTAGGCATCTGCAAGCTAGGGGTTTTTGTAGGCTTTGAGTAAGCTAATTACTACCGAGTCATACTGCATGGGATATTGTCTAGATTGGCCGCTCCGCATATGTTGACACATCTGTTTATGTTGGCGCTGCACAGCCTGGCATATGCGGTGCCGGATTCATGGCATCTTGGAAAACCTTGGCAGTAATAGAAGCGCGCCTACGCCTAAACCCTGTATGCTGCATCAAGTGATATTGTTGCGAGGCCGAAGTGTTCTTTGGCAATTACCTAGTTGCACAGTAAGCAATAAGATCAATTTATAGTGGAGAATCGAATAATAAAAAAGAAGATGAACATAAAATGGAAGTTTGGTTTACAGGCCACAGTAGAGCAAATTACAGTCAGAAAGGCTAAAGGGCGCTCAGTCAATCCACGGCTCTGGACCCAAAGGCTTAAACATGTTTACAAAAAACAGCGAGCAAGCACAAGACCCAGGATAGGTTGTTAGACTTCACATTGGGGTTTGGAGAACTTCGGGGAGTCCCTTGCGGGAGGTTCATCCAGGTCATCCTGAACCCAAAAAACCTGAACCCTAAACCCTAAATTTCAGAACTCCCAGGTCAGAAGCTGGAGCACTACGGCCAGTCAGGGCCTCTTTTGGGGACCTTGGTTAAAGGATGATGGAAAAGAACATGGGATATCTAGGGGATATAAAGGGATACTGGAAAAGAGAAAGGGAAGCTACTAATGGTTAATCTTAACGTGGAGGAACACTGTGGCCCATTTTGGGGTTCAATGTACTTTGGTCAAGATTAAAACCTGGGCTCTCACGTGGTTCGTGTTTCCTACCTGAAGACTTAGCAACGAAACATGATGGACCTCAGTTGCATGTTGTCCTGGAATATAGGAATCATGTGGGACATTTCAACACAGGCACCTGAAGAACCAAAATAGGCATTTCCAGCATGCTTGGGGTGTACTGCAGAAGCGTAATCTGGAATTCCTCATTACAGTTCAGAGTTTCGGGCTCCGGGAAGTCTTGCATTTACAGGGTCAAAGAATATATTTTCGCATTACAGCCCCATAACCTTCTAAAGGTCCTGGCTGCTAATTAATGGTACTTCCTGATGAGCGTTCCTACTACATCTTTGAAGAGTGAAACCTCGAGCCTGCAAGCCTCACCTATTACATTTCAGGCCCAATCCTTACACAGAGACTCCAATGCTTGTACCAAAAAGGCGCCTACGAAGGCTGCAGCCCTGTTCAAAACAGGTTTGAGGGCTTCGGGCAAGTAGAGTACAAGCCTACACCGCAGGCCCATCCCCACGTTGAAGCCGAAACAATGCCGGACCGCAAATGAGGTTGATGATCCCAAATAGCGACGTCCTGAATACAAGCGATACTTACCTGGCAAGTCGTATGCCATGCTCATATCAGGTTCCCTTGAAGTCCCTGCAAACTGGATCCTAGATGCTAAGCTGCTAAAGCTTTAACACCGAGCCAGCCTACTCCACAAATCAGGTGCTTCATTCTCCATGAGGTCTTTGGTGCGGGACCAACAGATGGCAACAGGCGATTTTTGTGGCTGTTGGCATACTGGTCACCTTTCACGCTGTCGTTTCTGGTTTTATGGCTGTTCATTGGTGAAGTGATATCCTCATAAATGTTCTAGATAGCCTATGTATACCCCCATTTGAGCAACTAATGTAGAAGCTAGATAATAACCTTATGACGTCCTGGCTCTGTAAATATAAGCCTTATATGCTGTACCTCAAAAACAGTTCAAATTTGTATCTGTAAGTACTCAGGCTTGTGCATGATATTTTCACTCCCCCCCAACTTCTCCTGAAGTGCCAGTAAGTTGCAGGGTCGGAGACATGTCTGCAAAACGCAGGGAGCTTGGCCTGAGGGTCTAGCGTATACGAGTTATAGTCTAAAACCCTGAAAGGGCAATGATATATAGGGGGTTATTATATAGGTGAGTATTATAAGGGGCTATTACGGGGGATACTAGGAGTTTAGACTACTGTTCATAAGGTGTAGGGTTGGCTGTGATAGTTTTGGGGGAACGGTATTATCGGGAGTAAGGGCTAGCTAGAGTCTAAGGGTGAAGTGCCTAGCGTTGAAGGGCAAGAGGTTGGGATTCAGGGTTGAGCTACGTCAGAGCGCATCAGGCCTTCAGGTCGGAGTGTATGTGGTGGGTATTTGCTTCGGGTGCTAAATGTTAGCATAGCCAGTCCCAGCCCCTAAGCTTGCAAGATTTAGCTGTGATGTGATGAGCTTTTGTGAGGCAAGGGTTGGAGGTGTTCGGTGTGTTGTATGTGGCCCCCTGTTCCTGGAGTCTCATGTCATGTTTGAGCCACAACCGTTTCTGTAGTTTGTTTTTGAGCTGCTTGCTGCTGTGTTCGCAGAGTACTGGGTGAAACCGATGGGCATACTCGTGTCGACAAAGCGCTTTGACATGGTGGGTGCGGAGAGGGGAAGCGGTAGTAGTTTAAGAACACACATCATGTAGCTTGAAGCATGGCAATAAAAGCACCGTGTGTGTCATGATTTCCGGTCCCGACGTAGCGGCACAGTATTTTTTTGAGTACATCTTTTCAAGGTGAATCAATAGGTATATGTCAACAACATACATCTACATGCTCGCACTGCCATGCTAGCACCCCGTGTTGCACTTTCGGTGCTTGCTCTTGCTCTGCATGCACGTCGAAAGGATAGCCACTACTGTGGTACCAAGAGCCTACAAACTGAGGTTGCACTACGGAGCCTTTCGCTCATTCAGGAGGAACCTAAACCGTGGGTGTCATGCTCAAGGAGTAGCCATAGTTGTAAGAGTACCAAATCCACACGCCTAAGCCAAGACTGAGGGTCTAGGGTAGAGGGCCTAGGGCTTACCTGCGCCCCTAATTTCCTACAGTATTCCGTGCTATACCTCGTCAGTAGGGGGTAACTGCTAGGCTGCGGATATTTTGGGCTACAGGTAAACGCTGCACCGTGAATAGTTTGGTAGTTTCTGTTTTGTTTTGCACCACAAAGACCCCCCCTGGCAGCACTCCAAGAATGTGTCTAAGCGTCCAAGTACCCAAAGGGTGGGTTTCGAGGTCAGGTTTAAGGTATCTGGTGCAGAATGCCCCATTACTTGGCCACTTGGACCGTTGGGGCCGGCTGAAGGGGATTTGGGCAGGGGAAAAATTCTTGGATATTCACCATCCTGCATGACCTAGTATACACATTTCTGCGATTACCAAGGTAGAGGGTACTTAGGATCATGCAGGATTCCCTAGATCCACCGTAGGTTGAAAATTGGTTTTAGGGATCCACCCCACCCGCACCCCCCAAAGCTCCAAACTCAGAACGCGAAAGCACATCTTAAACCCCTAACCTCCAAACGCTGAATTCCTATAAACCCTACACCCAATATCTCCTTCCGCATATGCTGATATGTATGTATATATATACGCAATATATATATATATATATGTATGTATACATATCTTTCTCTCTCTCTCTGTCACTCTCTCGCTCTCTCTCTGTCTTTCTCTCTCTCTCTCTCGCTCTGTCTATAATCCTATATAACCCGTTAACCAAGCGCTTTAAACTCCAAACTGTGTTGGCTCAGGTCCCAGCCTAGCTGACCAGGATGTGGAGGGCAATACTGCCGTTTCCTCAGTAGTGCCGGGGAACCGTATGGTGGAGTGTCAGACCTGGCAGAGGGTTTGGGGTTCAGGTTTAGGGACGCATGATTTGGATTCGAGGGGAGGAAACATTGCACCACTTAGGATCAAGAGGGTGCCGCGGTTGCCATTTTTGTGGCAATGTAGGGTGGTGCAAGATTTTCTCGAAAATACAAAACAATCAACAAAAGAAACTACTTTACTGCTGAGGGTTCGGATTCAAGGTTTTAAACGAGAACCATGTGAGACTGGACCCATATGGCATTTCCTAAATCAACCAGTCCCCGAACACAGTCCTATTTTCAAGTGCCGACTCCCCTCTAGAGACTATGTCTTGGAAGCCCCCAACATCACACGGCTGATCCGAGGACTGCGTCATCTGCCTCAGTGAGCCCCGCGACACTGCCGTCTTACCTTGCCGGCACATGTGCACTTCGTTTGCATTCATGATTATAATGCGAACAATCCCGCATGATCCTGAGTACCCAAAACCTAAACCTTCGGAATCCTATGGTACTATAGAACCCTAGTACTGTAGTACACAAAGCTGTTCAAGATTTTTGCTATCACCAGCACGTGGCTTCTAGTGGGGCCTCGTTGCTGCTGGGTTGAAACGAGATACCTTCAGAACAAACCTGCTACTATCGTCCGGGGTTAAAAGAGATTGGATATTCATGGAAGAAAGAGTTCCAGGTTTGGTACTTACCAGGGAGGTGGAGCACCGTATGAGCCCTACATGCGGGCAACTACCCAACTGGAACTGCCTGTGAGTCCGGGGTTCAGCCACGTCTGACAATAAGGCACATGAAGGCCTCAAGAAGTACTAGCAGCTTCGCTGTTGCGACCCAGAATTTCGTGATGATGGTGGTGATGATCTTCCTGGACACATAAAATCTCGCATACCCCTCCTCCCCTGCCGGATGAAGGCCATGTCCAATTGTTAGTCGTCCGAAACCTGCAGAGGGAAGAGAAAGTTTGTGTGGCCTTCGGCGTCCAAGTACAAGTTGTCATTTGCCAAAACCCAAACTCCAATCAGCGTTGCCGCAAGGTAACCAAATATTGTTTGCCTGAATTTATTGCGGTGTGCCAAGCAGGCTTTTGCAGCTACTGCGCTGGCATCGTCAGGCAAGATCTATCATTTGTGGTGGAAGGTTTCTGGGCAGTTTGGGCTCAGGGTTTGCGGTTTGATGCTTTGCAGATCCTGTGATGGGGCCATAGGTTCTGCAGATGTTCTGATGTCATACCAGTGGCTCGTCGCTTGGGATGTTGTCTGCTTTGTCAGGTCTACGGGGACTAGGAAGCATAAAAACCCATCCTCCATCCCTGAACCCTAAGCCCTATCGATCCAATGAGCCAAATAGCTTAGCAACGAACGCCATGTGTGTACTCCAGGGGCTCAAGAATCTCAGGGGTTTAGACAAGGACAATCAAGGACACATAAGGTTTGGGGATTATAGGGTTATTGGAGAATCAAATGGATAAAAAGACGAAAGAATACGTGGCAAATGGGTTACCATATATAGAGCAATAGGCTACCCAGAGACCCCAGCATCCCTTGACTTGATGAACATTTCCTACATCGGGATCCCTTATGATAACATAACATTGCTTATATCCTTATATAACCCTACATCACATTTCCTAGGCTCTCGGGGCAACACAAATTCGCTGACAAGATGCTCTGGCCAAGCAAGTGACCATGCTAAACCCGAGGTTTCAAGGGTTGGGGTTTCAGGGTTTTGGGTGGACCAGAGTTCATGTAAAGCCCGTTCTTTGAGACAAGCATGCTCGTAAGAAGCCCTATAGAGTTCTTGATTTCAAAAGCTAAATCTACTTGGCCAATAGGTCAGCAGATGCGGGCCGCATGGCTGTGTGAAGATTCCGTTTTCCTTTTGGAAGCTCTGCAGCTGGAAGTGCCTGAACACCCCATCGCCATCTCCTTCCCCAAAATCTGGGCACCAACTGCGGTTTATGGTTTAGGCTATAGGGTCTAGCCAAAATCCCAAGTACCCAGATATTGGGCACACGGATGCCTATGGCAGGGGCAACCCCTTGACCCTGCACCCTCAGCCCTCAACCCACACCCAAGCAAACCTCTGAACCCTCAAATCTGAACTGAACTTGTCAGGCTTCAGTGTGACCGCTGCCCTGTGTGTCGACAGAGGGTTCAGAGCCTTCTTCAATTCAAGCGTGAGGACGCTAGGGGGTGTGGCTCAGTCAGTGTCTAGGACTTGAGGATCAGGGCTTAGGGGCTTTTGATTTTTGAGTTCAGGATCTATATATAGGGCATAGGCTTTAGTACGTAGGGCTTAGTTACTTTGATTTCATGAAGCAACTCTCCACCTTGCCTGAGCTGGCATCTGCAACGCTGGTCTCACGGGTGCAACGGTCCCAATCGTTGCACTCCTAAGGCAGTACCCCCAAAGGTTCCCCCCCAACATAGCCCTTGTATGAACCAATCTGGTCTCTTGAGGTTCTGTAGAAGGATCCCTTAACCAGGGGTAGGGGTGGAACCCTGCATGAAACCCTTGATCGTGAGTTGCTAGTTCTGTTTGCATTGCTGACGTCTACGGTTGAGTGGTTCCTCCAAAAGTATTACACTAGAGGCTCTAATGTTTGGGGAGAAGTCAGGGGCACCTCTGTGCTTGGACATTGCTAACAGCAGCGTTCCAGCCAAGAACTTCGAAGCCCAAACCTCATGATTATTTCATGGCTTCCCAAAGACCAACAAAGTCAGCTTCTAATTGCCCGCTATGGGTAACTTGGCTATGAGTCTGAATGCTGCGGTGTGGACGGAGGAGACCTGCGCAAACTGAAACTTCTAAGTAGTGAGTTGGTGCAAGATGTCCCCCTTGGTAAGCCCTCGCTTCGAGTCTTTGAGTGCAATGAAACCTAGACTGGATCTGCAAGCAGGGGCTCTGTCCTTCTGCAGGCAAATTACGCTGCCCGCATTGAAGTATTAGGGAAGGGTTTGGGGATGAGGGTTTGTTCGAGTGAACGTTGAAAGGGTTATACGGGATTTCTTGATTTCTTGTGACATTTCGTGTTTAGGGTTTCCAGATCGTACAAGCCCCGTTTCGGTAGTCCCAATGATGATGGCCGTAGTGTTTGGGGGATCCATCTTTGGGTCCCATTTTTATTACGGAAACTCTCACGTTATGATGTCCTAACCCCACATGATGGTTGCTGACTTCTTTTGAAAGTAATCCGCAGACTACGGAATTGGCAAGTTGAACAGCATGCAAATCCGAACGCGAAGCCCTGAACCGCTTCAGATCAGATTTACAAACTCATCAAGCATGACTTTCGTTTCAGTTTTCCTACAATTAATTCACGATAAGCAGTCCTAAAATCCAGATCGGAGGATCCCGTGCGTCAGGAAGCTCCACCACAGCAGGCAAGGTGATACCAGCAACCCTCGAGCGGCTCTTCTGTAAGGGTTTGCTGAGATAATTCAAGATCCTTCGTCTAAAGAACCCAAACATCCGCAAACAGGAGCTGCATAGATTCCGTTTAAGGGTGGGTTTGGGTTACCCCAAACCCCAATTCCAAATCAAACCTTGTTTAAAACCTAAATCCCAAATCCCCAACCTTGTTCTAAGGTTTCGGAGGCTGAGGATTTTCAACTTTAGGGCTCGGAGCTTTTCGAGCTTAGCGCGGTTTAGGGCTGTAGGGTTTAGGTTTCAGGGTGTAGGGATAGAAAGGGTTAGGGGTTTGGGTTTAGGTTTTAGGGCTTGGACTCAGAGTTAAGGGTTTTCAGGTTTAGGGTTTAAGAGGTGCAGATCTACGTTTTGGGTATTTGCAGTCTTGATACCACCAAATATTCTGCATGACCCCAGAAGACAGCAAGGATCCAGTAGTGAAGAAAGCACAAGTCAGCTGAAAGAATTTCTGCAGCATGGCTTGCACATGCAAGACCTCAACCCTAAAAAAAACAAACATACAACATTGCCCCTAGGCAGCATGTACAAGAGAGGAGTCCAGACAGATCACAGCGCAGTCTCAAACTAGAGTACAAAGCCGAGCAAAAGCGGCAGGCAGTAACTGGGCAAAGGAGGCTGCAGTGGCTTGACTGACCCAAGCGAAGGCCGACAGGAGAGAGGCATGACAGTGAGAGGACACGCAGGCCAACCCTCAGCCCAAGACCCCAAACCCTAAACCCTGGTGCGGAGACAACGAGCAAGGGAGGGGACGAAGGGGAGGCTGCAGTAGCTTGACAGACCCAAGCGGAGGCCGCGTGAACAGCAGCGAAGGAAAGCTCAGGGCTCACTGAAGGGGCCCGGCGAGACCTCCTCCGTGGGCAGGCGGCGGAGGACTGCTCGGGCATTTTCACGATGCAAGGCAACTGCAAGAGACGGTCAGTCTCAACGGAAGGGCTGTCTCCGGACCGAGCGGCGATTAGCCCACCCAGCACGCGCCAAGTAGCGGCCGCCGTGGGGCCCCACCCCCCACTGCAGGCTTCAGCCACCAATGGTACCTTCAGAGGTGCAGTGCTGCGCAGTGTGCAAGTGGGTGCGCTTGTGGGCCTCGTACGCCTCGACGGCGGCATGGCTGATTGTGCGACAGTGGCCCCCGCACGGAGGCCGGAGGTGACAGCGAGGTCCAGGGCAGCGAGCCCGTGAACGCCCCACTGGGCGAGCCAGACGTCGGCAGGTCGCCGCACGCCAGTACCCCGACCAACGTCGGCCCTGTCCTCCTCAGCAGGCCGAAGCGGGAGCAAGCCAGGTTTCTCGACCTCATGACCCCAGAAGAACCCTCTACTACGTACTGCAGCACTAGGGTGATGGGTTTTTGTTGTATTCATCGTAGTACAGGAACGGATGGCATTCTTGTACGTTAAGGTGTCTTGATTTTGACGGGCAGCCTACAGCATGTGGTAGCGCAGATGGCAATTACCATGTATGCGCCGCCCCCAGAGAGAACGATGTGCTCAACATACGTTTTCTGATTATGAAGTTGTCCAACGAGTGTAGTAGGAATATTTCATATTGAGCGACTGAGGCAACACTTGTCGCTTACGATCGCAGTAGTCTAATTACTTTTGGGGTTTAGGGTTGAGGGTTTAGGTTTACATTGTTTGTTGGCATATGTCCTGCTAAGGAGGAGAGCATTATCATGTTATTGACTGATTAATGTTTTAGTCTGATTTCGTGAAGCTATCGATACCCACAAACTTGAGACACCTTCGTACAAGGACGCCGCTGAAAGGGACTTTGCACAAGGACCCCGCTGAATGGGACCCCTGGGCTGTTGAACCAACCTGTGAAAGTGACGGTTTTTGCTGCCACCATTCGTGCGGCTACTACCCTTCGTGCTTGGAAGATGTTCCTGATGTTGCTGCAATTCTCCATGTTGCTTAAGATTGTCGTGACTGCCGCATTAAGGGCCCTATTCTACCGAATTCGTAGACACTAAATCCTGCCTGACCCGATGCCCAACCGCCCTTTTGCCCTGAGGTTCCTCATTATGCGTGTACCTTTTCCAAAACCAGGTCAACAATCAGGAACCAGACCCTCTACCCTGAACGCTGGACTGCTGTAAGAGCCTAATGCCAATACTGATCCCTTCTGGTCCTTGTAGTACTACGGCGCTATATTATGTCCATATGCCTGTTCTATTTAAACTGGCCGCTATATGAGCCCGGTGTCCATTCCATTTCCATTTGCTCATCCGTTTTGTTCTCCATAAACCCTAAAACCTGATCCCTGACCTGTATGTGTATACAGATATATGTATATATACTTATCTATCTATTTAGAGCTTGTATACCTCTAGTTCGCACTCCCACAGCACACATGCTTCAGCAGGCCGCGCTGGCTCCCACAAGCAGCCGCTAAAGTGAGCCGCCGGAGGACCAAAAAAGGGTGCTCTGCTTTGCTCAAGGTAAACGACCATGCGGACATCCCAAAGCGATCCCCAGCTCTCTTTCAAAGGAGGTTATAGGGATTATCTTCGGGATTTCTAGGGATGTATCAGGGTCTGCGGGGATACTTGCTGACATGTACGGATATATGGGGATGTATAAGGTCTGGGGGTGAGGGTTTTGGGAACCCCAACCCCGGAGATTGGGACCTATTGCATGGGAGTGGGGCGCCCAAAGCAGTCTTTTACCCACTGAATCCTAAAGTTGGGAAGGACTCCTAAGCGGCCTGATCAACCCCGTAGGTTCATGGCATCCCAATGGGACCCTTTACCCTTCAGAACCCCCACTCCTGCAAACGAGGCATGTCAATTGACAAGGTATTGTCTGGCTTGGAGTATGGTGCAATCTTCGGACAGCTGTTCGTCCTCCAGGCTGTTTGAACGTGAACATACCTTGTCTTAACACAGGAGTTTACATGTTGGATCTAGGCAGGGTCGGACGATAAAAGTCGTTGAGAGCATTCGCTAGATGAGAGCCTCGGACTGAGCTGGTCTTTGTACAGGACCTTGAACTCAAAGCGTAGACCTAGTATACCAACTGTAAAACTGAAGTTCTAAGTCCTGAATCCTAAAACTCACGCATGTATCCATCCCAAATGCCAAGCCAGGCCGCGAACCCTACTCCCCAACCCATAGGGCAAATTATAATGACGGCACCTGACGTGAACCCAAATGGTAGACCCGGAGACCAGCTCAACTTCCCTTCATGCAAGAATTTTGAAGTCATAGTATGGATCCGTTCATGGTTAAAGGTATCTTCTTCAGAATAATGAGCACTGGGATCTCGGGGGACAGGTCAGAGCAATAGTCCATGACATATGGAGGTCGTCGGAGCAACCTACAAGCGGCATTACCTTTTTCTCCTCGAGCCGATCCAGGCATCAAGGAGCAGATTTCATGGGTTTTGCTGTTTTCCGCTCAGCTTGAAGGCTCTGAATTTTGTTCCCCTTAACACATAAACCCCTAAACCCTCAACTGCAACCTTTCTCTTGTTTCCATAGATCAAAGATGCGGGGTGGAAAGCGGTGATACACTAACATGAGATCCTCTGAATACGAACCAAGTCCTTAGTCGCGAAATCCCACAGTCCTCCGTTAAATCCCCAAGCATCGCTAGGGTTCGTAAGAGCGTCAATTTGAAGTCTTTGCAGCGCTTCTAAGGACATTTTCTGACAGCTGATATATGTGTATATATATATATATTCCCTAGGGTCTACGGTTGAGGCTCTTAGCAAAAATTCCAGCAAACCTCTTTGCATTCAGGGAATTTGTGGGACTTGGCACTTTTAATCAGCTACATTAGATTTAGGGTCCCCTACTGCAATTCCAAGTAGTTACTGGGGTATATTCCATGGTTTATGATATTCTATGCTTAATCAAGATTCTGAATTAGTGTCATTTAGGGTAATGCCCTCCCTTAACCAGCCCCCGAATGATACCTATTCTGGTTACGCTCGCACATTTCTATGGTGGAAAGCATTGTTTGTGAGGCAAGGGGTGGGGCCGGGGGTCCGTTATCAAGGGCTGGGCTGCAAGGAGTCAACCCTAAACCGTAAACCCTAAATCAGCTTGTCTGATCCCAATTTAGGGATATTGTAAAATCGGTTCCCGTCAGGGCACTGCCTTCGTCTGCCTCTCTCCAGAACGCCTCTGCAAGGCCCTGGGGCATGTCAGGATGTAGGGTTCAGGGGTTCAGGATTTAGGGTCTGGGGTTTTTAGGGGTTTTGCGCCTAGTTAGAGTTATGTTTTAGTTGGGGTGTTAGGCTTAGCGCCTGTGGGAATGTTCAGGTGCTTCTAAAATATCGGGGGCTGCACCACCCGGGATTCCCGTAAGGCTGCGATTTCAAGACCCTGGATTCTCTTGCGCAACCCCCTATGGTGAGTATTCCTTCTTAGAATGCTGGTGCTATTTGGTGTCTCCTGGACTCTAGCCTACATGGGCAGTGCTAGGGTTTTGGGGCTGGGTGAAGTTTGGTGGCATGGAATCAGAGTTTTGGGGTTTTAAAGGTGGCTTCTTCGGCTCTGGCTTACGTAGATTGTGTTACTATTTCTTCACATGAGCCATAGTCTAAAGGCCCGGTATCCACCTAATAGCCCCATGATACTCCTCTATATAATCCCCTCAAGGGGTTCAGACTGTGGCGCACATGTCCTTGCTTTGTCCCCAGCCATGCCTTCTTGTAGAAGACATTCACATCCTCATCAGCAAGGCCCCCCCCAAAAAAGGAGCCCTGCAACTACGGAACCCACTAGACTAGACCCTAAACTTTGCGTGCCGCTTCTGAGGCGTTTTGCTTTTGAACTGTAGATGCAAAGTTTTCTTTCCTAGGACAAACCTCCCGAACAGTAACGTGGAGAGCAAGAAAGGCCCCTTGGAATGGGCCGTAATCTTCATAGCGCTCATGTAAGCTCAGGGGAGCGTTACCGCGACACCATCCTTCACCCCAAAACCTACACCTGTCAGCATCACTGTCACATTGTGCTCTGTATCTTCCACCCTGCTAAAATTCTGGAGGCCCCAAACCCTAACCGCCCCCTAAACCTCTAAACCCTAAACCCCTCAGAAACCCTTTTGTACCCTTGTCTTCGGGTTTAGGGACATAGGGGCTGCGGTTTGGTCCTCCATGTTTGAGGTCTCCACCAGGCCTAGACCTCAAAGCCTTACCCTAAAACTCAGGTTCTAACTAGTATAGTACAGCATAGTATACTATATTATATTAGATGATATTACAGTATAGTATAATATATCATAGTATGTTATAGTACATCATAGCATATCATAGTACAGTATAATATGTCATAGTTTGTTATGGTATATCATAGTATATCATAGTATATCATAGCATATCATAGTACAGTATAATATATCATAGTATATTATGGTATATCATAGTATATTATAGTGTCTTCCCAACTTTAGAGGCCAAGTTGTATCCCTGTGTCTCTAGCCATCAGCTGCATCCCTGAGCTTCAAAGTTACCCCCAAAGATTTACAAAAATTAAGGGTACCTATAGGGTTTAGGGATTAGGGTTTAGGGATTAGGGTTTAGGGTTATAAGGGTTTCCCAAGGGTACCTTTTTCGGGGTCCTCCGAGTCCTCCTAATTATGGTACTTTGGGGTCTACATTGGGGTTCGGGAACAAATCGCATGGGGTTCAGGGTTTTAAGTCTTAGGGTTTGGGGTACATTGAGTAGTAATTGTTCCAAGTTTTTTGGGGAACACTAAATAGTTGTGTTTCCAGGTTTTTAGGTTCAGGGTTATAAGGCTTAGGGTTTGGGGTATATCGAATAGTTATTGTTCCAGGTGTTGTTTCAGTTATATTGATAATCCTGGGGGAACAACTGGACCGGGTCCTCAGGGGCTGTGGTTTAAAAGCAAGTGTAGCACCCGACGGGCGCAGTTTTCATTGCAGGGTAAAGCGCCTAGGTGAGGATTTATCAAAGCAGGAGTCCACTGACCGTACGATACGTGCAGGTGCCTCCTGAGCCCAATACCGCCAATACCCCTAAATTAATGAACATATCCTGAATCATACTCCGATTTTTACAAATGATGCAACGGAGTTTCCTCGAGTAAGACGCAGTGGAGAGCCTAGGTAAACCTTGCAACACCACCTGATGCAGGTTCAGGGTCGCGATGTCTGGACAGAGGAGCAGCCCCTTGGGTTTAGGCTTCGGGGCTTATGAGTCAGGATTTCGGCCTCCAGCCTCTAAACCCTGAATGAGGTCATTTCCGATAGTGACGGTCCAGCTTACATACCCCAAGATACTCAGGGAGCTCACCAAGTCCAGCCAACAGGGACATACCTTAAGTGGTACAAGGATCAACTAGGATCCGCTCTTTTTACTGGACATTCCTTCAACCAGCGGTTTTGGACGTCCCTGGTACCCCAAGATGTTCCAGCACATCTTGCGGTAGCCCAAGGAACATATACTGGTGGAAAGTGCCCACAGAAGTTGTATCTTGGGATAAAGCTCAGAGATCCGAGTCCCCAAAGTTTGGGCTACGCTGGGCCAAGCAAACATGGAACCTAAAGCGGCCCCTTGAAGACAACTCTCCTATAAAAGGGGGCTATATGCAAGCCCAAACCAAAAACGTTCAGCCCCAACACCCTAACAACTTCCTAAAAGGGTCATGGTGCACATATTTCATGATAGAGGAGAGTTTTTCATTGTACTGGGGGTAACTATTGTTGCCTCATGCTTGGCCATACAGATTCTCCCAGTATGACCCCAAAAAAATTCCAAAGGCCCCTACTACGGTTGGATCCTTTGGAACCCAGCAAATACCATGTGGACCTCAGAGAGAGCTTGCAAAACTACACAGGGTGCCACGGCACCAATGGCCCCCCGCAAGTTACCTATTCAAAAAGGAATAAAAGAAAGGACAATGAGCACCACCCATCATGCAATGTATTGTAGGAGTGTGAACATTTTCCCTCCGAGCCCGGCTGTTCAATTCCAATCCCAAATGTCCTGCAGAGTCCCGATTTAGCTAAAGCCTCAACTCACTCATTTCTGTGACGATATCCATTCTGCTAGGCGGTAGCGGGGACATGGCCAATCACGGAGTTCGAAAAGATCGGCGAGGCCATGGCAGAGAAAGTTTGGAGCGCAACGGTTTGTAGCTTTTGGCTAGTGAAAGCCAAAGTTCTTTCAAACATAGTCCCAGCACAGTCTTCTTGTATATTACCTGCATGCACGGTGCCAACAGCTCGGGGAGAAGATAAGCTTTTTTGAGAGGGTGCTTGGAGCTTGGGTAAATTCCAAACAGGGCACAGCTCCTAATTTTTCCATTGGAGTCGCAGAAATGACAGGCCATGCTCCTTCACCCATGAGAGGTTTCCTGCTTCCGGGGTCTAAGTCTAAGTATTTCATTTCCCTGCACCTTCATGTAGAAGAAGGTTGGCCCAGAAACCTGCTACCGGATTTGAAAGTAACCATTCTACTGCTGGATCTTTGAACTCCACTGACGGATATTTGAACCCATTCCTGGATATTTGAACCCATGTGTCGGCTTAACAACCTGAAGTGGGAGCTTTCTGCAATTTACTTCATAGCAGGGATCGGCCCTAACTCCTTTTTCGCGACCAGATATTCCTAGGATCGCTTACCCCAAGTCCCCCCCCCCCTCCCCCCGCCTTTTGAATTCAAAAATATCTTTGCACCTCTACGCCTGCAGATTTCGCAGCCGGAAATTCACATAAGACCTTCTCACGCCTTTGCCATTATTAGGTGCATATCTTCCATCCACCACGAAAGGCGATGCTTCCTAGGGGGTCCTGTGTTCCTTTGAGCCGGCACAGGGATTCCTAATAGATTTCTTAGAAGTGTATGATACCTCCTGAACAGTTGTTATTATCGTCATCTCTACTCTTAGGTCTTAAATCCGAAGACCCCAAATCCCAAAACACGCAACATCAAATATTTCTAGGTGCCCCATAGTCGTACTTGAGTCGAAACCTAGAACCTTGAGCAACAGAACCTAAGCCTGTGAAAATCCTTCACTGGAAACAGATTTCAGGTGGTTAGCTTACCGCATTCAAGCTTCATACAACCTTTATGTCTTTCCTATTCTGCCTACATAAGCCTTATACGCACCTGGTAACTCCCACCTGAAACCCTGAACCTGTAGCCTCGAACACTTAACCTGAAAACCTATCGATGTTCCCATATATCCCTACACTTTACACCCCTTTGAGATTTCTTCGCTTCACGTGAGCCGAAGGCTGCGCTGCTCGCCAGTTCAGCAAAGCACAGCAGCCAGAGCC
Source organism: Symbiodinium pilosum (assembly GCA_905231905.1). Taxonomy (NCBI): domain Eukaryota; class Dinophyceae; order Suessiales; family Symbiodiniaceae; genus Symbiodinium; species Symbiodinium pilosum. The sequence goes on from CAJNIZ010014447.1 coordinate 30,088, forward strand.
TGATTGCGGATTTGGGCTTAAAAAGTCCCACACCCCTTGATTGAAGGGATCAGGCTAGGACCCTACCATCATTTAGACCATTTTCCTTGATTAAGCAATATCCGGCGTTCTGGGTTGATATGGTAGTTTCTCAAAATGAGGGGACCCCAATATAGACCCCAAAATACTATAATCATTAATATTGGGACCCCAAGAAGGTACCCCTAATTTTGGGAAACCCCCATATTAAAAGGTCCTACCAGGCTCCTTCATACTGCGCTCCCCTAATTCCTCAGATCTAGAGTACTGAGTGTCATGCAGGGTTTGTGTTGCATCGCCTGTATTGCCCCACTAGGTTGACTATGGCAGTTTTTTCCGGACTTCCTGGGGTTAAATGGCATAATTGCGCAGTGCATCATTCCTGGGAGCCTGGGAGCCAAAGAAAGTATGATAGTGTACCCAGCTGCCATGTTGCGACCTATGTCAAGGTGTGTGTCTTGCCGGGGTATGTGAGAACCTCACTCGTTCTCAAAATTTTCCGCGTGTCCTGTTTAAGGGCTAATTCAACATGGGGGTTCTTTTAAGTTTCCACATAAGCAGTACCTTGATCAAGCTCCCAGATGCTTCCTTTCACTCCTGGCTAGGTGAGCACCAGCTCGTTGTCGACTACATCTGCAGGCCTGTAATGAGGGAATTGTGTTTGCTCTGGTGTTGGGCCCTCTAACCCAGAGCCAAAGCTGTCCTACATGTAGAAGAGCTGGCAGCTAGGTGGCTGTGAGCCATAACCCCAGCGCCTGACTAGAGGAAAGTCTGTAGAAGCGCAGACTTCGGTTGCGGGGGTATGCACCCCAAGTGCCCAAGTAGCGAATAGTAATAGCACACCTATAGAGGGAACCCCACTGGACCCAAATCGTATACAATTTACGAACTTCGACTCTTCGGGGTAGCATCTATGAATCCATGGACGATACAGTGTCGAGGGAATCTCTCTCATCCTCTGACCGGAACCCAGAAGATGTCCTGAACATGGTTTAGGGCCTAGGATTCAGGATTTAGGTTTTGATTCTCGCTTCTTACCCTAAGGATCATTCTAGCCCCTGGCACCCTCAAAGCTAAACACTTTTGTGGATCCAAATCCTGTGGGTTTAGGTTCTGGGGTTGGGGGTTTAGAAGCCCAAAGGGTTTAGTGATGGGGTCACTGTCAGAAAGGTTGAGGTGTTGCTTCAAGGGTCCATGGGTTCAGGGATATGGGTTTAGGGTTGTTGATAGCTTCGGGTTCAGGGATCAGGGATATAGGGTTAGGCTGTAGCGAGAGGATTTAAGTTTGGGATTCGGTTCCGCGATTGGGTTCAGGACATGGGTGCAGGGTTTGGTGTTTAGCAGATGTTTGCGCAAAAGGTGTGCGGTTTGGGGAATGGATTCAGGGGTCCGGACGGGTTAAGGATGTTTAAGGCTTCAAGGTTTTGGGTTGATGATTTTGGGCGAAGCTCCTTGGCACAAAAGAGGTGTACAAGGCAGTCTGCAAGAAGAGTTGCATACGGCTTGTGCAAGGGGCATTCCAAGCAAGGTTCCTAATACGAGTAGTGTTGGTACGGAGTGCTACAATTGAGGGACTGTGACTGCTCCTTACATTATACGTACAGGACGAAGACCGAAGTGTAGATTACGGAAGTGGCGGTAACATACGCAACTATTTGGAAGTTCACTAGTGTTTGCAAGCAAACTCATGCACGGACAAGATGATGATAATCAGGGGATGATCATTCTGATGCAGTTGTGCTGCACGTAGCTTTGAACCCAATAACCCAACTGAGCCTGCACCGCCACCTTGAGGTGTCTAGATTAGACAGCCGCCCTTGCAGGGCCACACTGTTGAAGCTGGTGTTTGTCTGCGTAGTGTGTTCCAAACTAGACGCAGAGCCCTTCCTGGGAAAGGAGACCCCTACTTCTAAAGTTAAAGTGAACCTCCAAGTAAATCAGTGTCGAAGCTTGAGTAACCACCTCACCGCTGAAGTAACTTTCAGTAACCCTCACAAAAAACTGTATTACAATGCACCTCACCCCCCACCCCCCAAAAGAGTCGCACTTATGATTTGACAGACCTGTACCGAAGGCAGGCTGAACGGAACCTACACACTAAACTCCAAGCTGGATGCCTCGCCTGTTGCGGCCATTACCAAGGATACCAGAACCTACAATGGACCTTACAAACACTCGTAAATCCCCAAGCAAGTCCCCTTTTCTTGACTAAGCCCTGGATCCCCTGGATCCCAGAACCCTCTCTAAACCCTAAACTTTCAACCCCAAGCACTTGATTTAGAGTTGAAGGCTTAGGGAACCCAATCCGCAACCCCCTCCCTACCCCTAAGCCCTGGATACTAGAATCCTTGTTTAATCCTAGATATCCCATAATCCGGCTATAAACCCTATTTTCCCACTTGTAACAAAGCGAAAACCCAACTGCAAGGCTACTGGAGGACGTATCAAGCCATGTGAAGGCTGCCTTCCATGGGGTGTAGGGTCTACCATTGATTATAGGGTTCAGTGTTTAGGGTATATGTCGAGGAGTCTAATTCAGGTTTGCATGGGGTCATATACAGTGGCGCTTATGTAGGGGTTGTATAGGGTTCTATTATGACCTTCATTATGCTTTTGGGCGAGTGTATATATGGTCCCTTAGCAATACTGCCGGTTTCCAATTTCCTGGACCATAGCTTAAAACCATAGCAGATACAAGGGTAGTATCCCCAAAATAAGGAACCTAATGGGACATGATATGGAAACTGGGTCCTCATGATGCTTGCAGGGTTGGTACTGTTGATACTAAAAATCTTGCATGACATTACTACTACTCACCGGTGCTTCTCGTGTTTTAGGGTATTCATGGTCGTGCCGATTTTTTCGTGTCTTCTGTAGGGCTCTAGGGGTTCAGGATTGCTGGGCTTGTTGTCTTGGCTGACAAACATGTTGTAGCGCTTCAGGGCTTCGGGCGTTCAATGGGCTCTGCATGGAGACTATCCAGAGTAAAGTCGTACCGCTATGCTGCTCCGCTGATATAACCCCAGTATAGATAGTCCGGATATCCCCTCACAGGTTGCCTAGAATCCCCTTATAGTACTCCAAACCTATGTCTTTGCCAGGTCTACACGAGGCATGTTTTACAATGCTTGCATCCTTGGTCGATTGATTCACACATTCGGGAGACCATAAACAAAATCCTGTCATGTCTGCGCCATCCAACTTTGCAAAACGAACTGGTTGGAAGCTCTGCAGCTGTGTAATGAGGGGCCTTGGTAGAGATTAGTTGGGTTTCACGAAGACTTGCTAATAGCTGATATGTGACGATGCTCCCTAGGGTTTCTGGCGAGTTCAGTGGATACATGACGTGGCGTTGTAGGGGACATAAAGATGGTCTCTACAATGCGGAGGTAACCCCTGCATGCTGTCCAAATCTATCTTAACTGTTACCTCCCCAAACAGAACATCGCAGGTGTGTGACACGCACATCCTGAAGCTGAAGCACCTCGTGCACATCAAGCAATCGTGCGCCTTTTTGCATTGGGGGGGGGGGGGGGGCAGGCTTAAGGGTTTGACAAGCCTCTGCCGTCCAAACACCACCCCCAGAATTCTGCCATCTTCACCCGGGAAATTCCACGTTCTCACAAAATATTGCGGGCCTAGGTAGTGCTGCGCATGTCGCATGGTTGAGAATGTAGCCCACGCGTGCCATGAGCATCCGAAACTCTAAACCCCAAACCTGATGCATGCTAAACCTCAGCCTGTATCTTCACTACAAGGCCGTGCTAGAACCCTTCCTGCACGCAGTGACAAAGTCTGTACACCCTTTTTTTGTTTGTGACATCGGTTTGTTGGAGTGTAGGAAGCGACCAAGATTCCAGAATTAAAGGTAAGGGCCTTAAACCTTGATTAATCTAAAGCCATGTGGCCGTCTGGTCTTTGCAAATGGAGAACCCTGGAGGACCTGGTCGCCAAATCCTAAGCCACAGGTGAAAGGCTTCGGGCTTCAGAGCTTGGAATTGCTATTGCTTGGGATCTGAATGATGGGCTCTTCGTCGTAGAAAAAGGCACAGAAAGAACCCTTCCCGAAAAAGCTTGCTTGAATACGAAGCTCTGAAAGTGGCAGGTATCATGCCATTGCCAAAGAGGACGCAGAGGGTGAGTCATCCCTAAGCCCTATACCCTCAACCCTGAGCCTTATAAACACTAAAGCATGTCAAAGTGTCTTGGTAGCTCTACTTAAAAACTTAGGTTACTAAGGGGTTGGGGAACCTACTTATGAAGGGTTACAATAGGAACATCCGAGGATTATTCGGGGATATGGTAGAGTATGCAGCCCCACTGGGTCCCTCCACGTACGCTTTCCTTTTCCCTTGGATTCCACCGCCTCCTTAGCAGTCTTCAGAAATTGCACCTGTAATGCTACTGTTGATGCTAACATTTCCCGCGTGACCTTACGATTCACTAGAATACAGTTGTTTCCAAATTAGAAGATCCTTGGGGCATGCAAGTGTTTGAATATTAGCCATTCAGCGCCTTAGAATTCATGTATGCATGCGTGATGTCCACAGCATGATACAGCATGGGGGCTGTATTCCCTTTGAATGTCTGCAACTTGCGGCAAGGGTCTAGATTTCACGTCTGGGCGCTGCCTAAGAAGCCGGTGTTGCTCTAGGACCATAGGCATGCTTGGGGGTTGTAGCGGGATTCTGCGGGCCCTGATCAACCTTCAAGCGCTCTATGAAGAAGATGTCGAGAACTTCCAAATCCTTGAACCACCGGGGACACGTGTAAGACCATGCTTGAGATGGTTCAGGTGTAAGACCATGCTTGAGATGGTTCAGGTGTTCAATACCAGGGGGATGTTTCAGCGCAAGAGCTTTCTTGAAGCGAGCAAAACCTTCCTTTCCGAAAGAAACCCACTCGAAGTGGCCAAGCTACATGCAGGATGGAGATGGGTGTCAGCAGTCCGCTCCAGTGCAGAGTCTCAAGCCCTATGCTTTTGTGAATAAGTAAAGCCCCACCCTCAGAACTTTGAACCCCCATAAGCTGTATCGATTTTAACCCGACATCCTACAGGTCAAGAAACAACTTTAAACACTAAGGCTAAAGGCTACGCTCTTCTAAGCCCTCATCCTTAAGTACATTTTCCTACACCCTGAAGCGCCCGTGCTGCAGGAGCAAGTCAAGGTTCCCATAGGACTGTCGACCTTCTTCTGCGAGCGCATGCAGGGCTCCCACGTGTCAGGGCAGTACCACTTCCAATGAGTAAGGGTGAGGGTCTCCAAGATAGAGTCAGGTAAGGCGGTGTGCTGACCAGAACTAAGAAGCAGCATAGGCTTTTGTTTACTTCAGCCTCACACAGAACGACTCATCAGGTACGTAGTGGATGTAGAGTCCTTACCCAGACGAAGGCTCCGATTTAGTTCATTTTGGGCTTGTTCTGGTGACTGGTGCTTGAGTACGGGATTACAACTTGTCACCCAAAACGACGCACATGTGGTTCCTAGGGGAGTTTCGTCAGGAACTGCCCTATGGAATGTCTGGGATCCTTGGAAAGAATGTGATGTTCTGAGTCATTCGAGGGTACCTTGTGCAACTCCGTGGTTAGCAGGGAACGGTGACTAGGGCAGGCAGTGAAGCCGCATATTCCTCATTCCCTGCTAACTACCACTAGGTTGATGTGGGTAGTGTCCAAGGCTCTGAACCTGTCAGTTGCCGCCTCAAGCCCTAAACCCTGAACACTAAGCCCGAAACACTCCAAGTAGAGTGTGCCACATTTCGCTGGCTTAGAAAAGCAGCCCATACTTGAGTAGCTCATTGTCGAAGATGAGTACTATGGTAGCATTTCAGTGGGATACTGTAGTCCTCAACGGAGAGTAAGATGTTATATTCCTTTTTGGACACACAGGATATGACCTCACTCGGTTCAGCAATCAAACCAAGTTGCCCAAGTGAGTGATTTATGGTTTCCGCTGATGTACGAACTGCGTTGCAAGCTATCTCTTTCAGGTACATCAACAAACGAGGAGCACTTTCCAGTGTGCGGAATACACAGTCCATACAAAAGCGAAGGAGGGTGTGTTAAACACCTTCGTGGCTCTTTGTGCGTCATCAATATTTTTTCTTTGGTCTCTCGTGAGGGGAACTATTCATGAGGAGATTTTGGGCCTTTCAAATGCACACCACTTCAGCGTGCCTCAACAGTGTGATATCACAGCTTTGGACTGCAATTTGCAGAGGGGAAAGTCGTTGGAGATGAGAAACCCCTTCTTACCTAAACTCTAAACCGGTCGAATGCTACCATCCCTGTGTCCTACACTGTTGAATCCTTTGTCCAATCGCCAGCCGAATTTTGAAGCACCAAATGCCAGTAAGGTCGCCAACACCGGCTGTGTGCGGAATCCCTTTGGATGCAGCCCACAGTTTCATCAATTCAGCAGTGCTGCGGCTGCAAGATGTGCCTTAACTTTGAGCCCTAAAGGTGTGGAAGGCTTGGTGGATGAAACGTTTTTGCTTTGGAACACTGACTGAGTGTTGGTAGGAGCTCTCGGTGCTGAGAATAAGCTTGTTTTACATGGTGACATTTTGAAGTCTCTCGAAATGGTCATGTTGACCCGACATTCTCCAGGGTCCCTACTGGTAGCTTCATATCGAGAAACTCACTCTTCCAAGAATGTCCTGGAATAGCACATGGTCACCACTAATTACAATGACAGTAGAGTATAAAGGGCACGCCGCGTATTGGGGCCCCGCTAAACTCAACCGTTCGGGTTGAGCCAGTATAACTGTATGTAATCCTAAACATCATCCTCCACATTGCTTACATACTCAGTGAAGTAGAAGGCGGACCTGCTTTCCATCTCCGTTCGCATTTCTTTCTTTTGCATTTGATTTTCGATGAGCCCTAATCTCTGAACCCTTGATCTCCAGTAAAAAGAACCCTAGACCCCTAAACGCCCTTGAAAGGACGTGTATCGTATACTTGCTCGGCTGTGTTTTGGACAGATATTTCTGCCTCACTTTCATGCTAACACCCAGCGGTATGATTTCTGTTGGTGCTTTGTTACAAGTAGTGGTAATTGCCGACTGACACTGACAACTATATGACATCCGTCCAAGTTCAGCTACTGTCTGCTCAGTATCTAGTCTTGAGCGGAAGACGCAAAAACCGTGCACCAGACAAGGAAGCACACCTCTGTTTTTTTTGCTCAAGTGCCAGGACCTCCAGAACCCTCTAGTCAAGCAATATGCCTTGAACATATGAATAAAGGGTTTTGAGTTACCCCAGTCCCTCTAGCAAGAGCCCTATAGCTATCACATGATTATACGATCTCGCTTTCTGGGTTGGCGTATCTACAAAGCCCCTTGTCGTTGTGTTATGGGGACCCCCGAAAAGGGGCCTTTAAATTTCTTTAAAGCACAAGATAGGTGGTTGTGAAAATTCTGGTCCCTTTTTGGATCCCTATTATAATACGGTACCTACCATTTAGGGTACCCACAAAAGGGACCATAATTTTGACAGCCGCCCATAAAGAGTATTTTTCATGCTGAAGAGCATAGGAACAGGAACGAAAACATGCTCCAGCTTCAGGAGCCCTGGGATCGTGGATTTTATGCCACGGCCTCATATGAAGGGTTTAGGGTTTAAAGGTTCTATACTCTGACACCAAAATGACTAATTACCAGTATCCTTCAGTACGAATGGCGTTCAGTACGAGGGGTGGCCCCTGAAGCCTAAACCCTACGCGTCTCTTTGCAGTAACCTACAGTAAATCCCAGCAAGGTTGGATGTGGAAGGGGTATTGATGTTTCAGCTTTCTGGCTTCCACTGCATATTGTCTAGACCACACGCCGGCAAACCCGCACTAAGCGATACATCCTGACCCCTGAAGCTTTGAACCGATGGGCCACGGCATACCTTTTAGTTTTCTTTATGCGCAAGCGGAATTTCAGGCCCAAAGTCCTAGTACAGGCCCTAAGCCTTCTCCAGGGATGCTAGCAGCCTCAAAGGGCCAATGTGCATGTTGTTAATGCTAGGTGGTAAGGGACCCCAGGATCAAGGAGCCTTATTTCCAAGGTTGGAATTATGGGCCTCCAGTATAGGCCCCTAATCCTGAGGTCCTTGCATGCCTGCTACGTACCCCATAAAAACCCTACAAGCCCGATTAAGCCTATAGTTAGGACCCAGCAATACTCGGGGCTCCTTACTTCAGCCACCCTAAGCCCATCAACCCCTAAACCCCCAAGGCCTTAAAGCCCTGTACCTTAAACCCCCATGCCCTAAACCTTCGACCCTAGATTCCAAAACTCGCACCCTGAACCCTAAACCTCTAAACTTTACGTCCCTAAACCCTCAAGTCTAAACTTTTGAACCCCTAAACCCTAAACTTTTAAACTTTAAATGGTAGTCTCCCAAAATTAGGGGACCCCAATACAGACCCCAATATATTATAATCCCTATTATGAGGCCCCCAAAAAAGGTACCCCTGATTTTGGGAAACCCCCAAATGTTCAGTGCCCAGGCCGCCCCTTGCGGTGTATTGGCGGCCCAAAGCTCCGAGCTACTGGTAGCGCTTCGTAGGGGGCTCGGGTTTTCTGGGTTTTTGGCTTAGGGTTGCGTAGGGTTGTGTAGGGTGTACTATAGGGGCCATTTTAGCTGAACATTATTTAGGGCTTATAGGGTTTAGGGAGATCACTTCGCCCGATGCCGGAGAATCCAGCGGTAAAGAAGATGGAAAATGACATGGGAACCAGCACTATAGAGGGTTTTGCTGATACAATTTCCGGCGTTGTGGTCTTAGATGTTATATGGTTATGCTAAACCACCGCAGTACCCTTACATACGAATAGAAGTTCGGTGTTCTAACAGCCAAATAGTCCGGAATATCTTTGCTTACCCTGTCTTAACTACAAATTTCGAGATATGTTTGGTAAGCTGTGTCGAAGATGTAGCACACAGCGCAAAATCCTCAGAGCCAATTGTACACCAGCGTGCAGTGTGTAGGGTTTGTAAGCCATTTGCAAGGGTTAAAGGTTTAGAAGTATGACTTTTCACTCCTGATAACCTTCCAGAAGCACCTCATTGTAGGTCAAATCCGGATGCTGATTCTAATGATGTTTGTGTTTCTTGGTCTTGCTGCGGCGTCTGGTAGAGCTGCATTCTAGATGTTGCTCTTCTGCAACTTGATAGTTCCCTACATAGCGGGACCCCAATGTAGACCCCAAAATACCAGTATCCGTATTATGACACCCCCAAGAAGGTCCAAATTTGGGAAACCCCCCACTTCTAACTTGTGCTTTGGGTTGTCTGTTTGCATGTTCCTGCTAGCACCTATCAGTGGTTTTGCCTGTCCGGGCGCTTTGGCATTCAAACTAAAGAAATGATGAGCACAACAATGCCGAACAGATATGTGATGCTGTGGGTTCTTTTCTCGTGCTTGGTTGTCCGCCTAGACTTGACTTGCTTGACAGTGCCTCGATGGGTAGGCAATGAAGTAGTTCTGCTGCCTATTTGGGTCCAGCCAGAGTCCGTGAATGCGGTGATTTTTCAGCGCAAGCACATAATGCAGCTACCCTTAACCATCAAGCACTGAGCCCCGAAAGCCCTTAGTCCTCAACATGAAACTCCAGCCCTAAACTCTTTTTTTGAAGTTTAGGCTTAGGATGTGTTGAACCTCCAAGCTTCATTCAACTTCATACAAAGTTATTTCTCAGTAGATTGGGCAACCCTGTATTTGAGGACTGTCAGTATTGAGGGTGCGAATGTGGTCCCTGACCCGAAAATTGAAAGCCTAGGCCATGTCACTCATGACGTACCCTTCTCAAGTGCTACCAGTACTGAACTTGCTCGAGGCAACCTCCTCGAAAGACCCTTTGTACTGAACATGGTATATGAACAGTGTAAAGGCACTCTACCAGTACTATAAACAGAAGGTGTATATCTTTCTCCCTAAGCCCTACAAATCCTCAAGCCTTCGCCCTAAGCCCTTTTTAAAGCATGGCATCCGGCACTTTTGCTGCGACGATGCGGCCCCGTCGGGCGTCGTTCGGCACTGTGGAGTGGATGCTTGGCAGCATTTTGGGACTGGAGGCGTACATAACAGTAACAATCATAACAGTACTAATAAGGGTACTCAGAATAATAGTGATGATTAGGGTTTAAGGTTCAAGGTTTTAATGTGGAAGTTCGCAGAATTACCCCGTCACACCTGATTCTCCTTGGAATTCTATATACCCGTGGAGTCCCCAAGGGTAATTACCCCGATTAGGAGCACTCTTCCGCACATCCTAGAATCAACCATGTCAGGTCCTGAGTCCAGGGGTGGTGAGTTTTTGACATGGCGGACAATGGATTAGGGGTTTAGGGATGCAAGGTTCAGGGGCTTTGGTAGCCTCAGCCCCAATAGCATTGAACTTATGAGAATCATATCATAGTAATAGGGTTCTTGTCTTGGCAGCTGTGGTAACAAGAAGCCCTCAGCATTTTTGGAGAATTGCGAACTTGTGCTAGCACGACGGGTCAGAGTGGTGAGCTCTATAATGCACACATTGGAACTGAGATTTCCGGGCTCAGGGTTTTGCCTGCATGTCCTTGTGTTGATTCCGACTTGCAACATCGACCGAATGTCCATTTGCAATCCCAAGGTCACAGGAGAGGTGATCTATTAGCTAGCTAGATGTCTTCCGCAGGCCTCGCAAGCATTCCCCGCTCCGCGCGAGTGCAAACACACCAATTGATCCCCGACCGTCATGAAAGCCTTTGACGGGGCTCTGTGTGAAAAAAGTGTGTATTTAGGCACATTTTTCGTGTGGGTGGAGAAAAGCCCAAGACGCAAAGGCCTGAGACTCAAGAATCGAGACAAGACCGACTGATGCCAAGCAAAATCAGATGGGAAGGATCCCTGTAGTAGACCCCGTACACAGCCCACGCGACTCCCCATAATCCATTCCGCAGTTCCCTGCTAGACATCAGTCACTCACCCTAAACCTTACGTAAACCCTGCAGAAACCCTAAGCCCTAGGCCCTAATGATAAACCCTAAAGCCCTATAGACCCTAAACCTGAAACCCACAACCCCCGACAAAACCCAACCCGAAATCCTGATACATCCAACACTAAGCTCTGTAAGCTCAAATCCTTAACCCAAACCTTTTAGCAACGACCCTATGTCCTAAACCCTTCGTCCTTCCCCGAGGTGTGCTGCTTCCGAGACAGGGGCCGGGCTCTCCTTTCTTAGGGTTTAGGGTCTAGGGTCGGCAGGGTTTAGGATTTAGGGCTTAGGGTTTAGAGAACCACCCTGTGTTATTCCCTAGGTAAACCGAAGTGAGTCGTATTTTATTTGGGGATATTATGGTGCCAAATATAGAGTAAGATTATGTCCTCCTTTTCGGGTATAGTATTTTACAGAAGAAACATAATCTTATTGTGTTTAACCACCAAAAAAAGCTACTCAACTCTGGCCTCGAAAGCATTGGGACAATGGAAAAGAAGCTGGAAGCTACTTTAGGATACTGGGGTTATATTGGGATAATGGAAATGACAATGGAAACTACTATACTATATTGGGGTTATATTGGGAAGTTGGATGGCAGAATAGTAGGATGATGGTCCTCTCTTGCAAGCGCGAATCCAAAACCCTGCACAATAAGCCCTTGACCCTAGACTAAACTCCAAAAAGCACAAGCCCCAAAACTTGAGACCCAACAGCCTTAATCACCAGACCCCGAAAACCCCAAACGCCTACACTCTGTTTGATTCTCCAGTACCCAAATCTTGTACATCCCTGCATATGCCTAAAGAACCCCAGCGATAACATAGAGCTTGTGGCTCCAAAGCCCATTCCAAGTCCAATAACAGCCTACACCCCAAGCCGTGTGGCTGAGATCAATGTGGTACATCTCCCCAAGTAAGGGGACCCGAATATTTATAGATCCTACAATATTATAATCCTCATTATGGGCACCCCCAAAATGGTATCCCTAATTTTTAGGAGCCCTCCATGTAATGCACCCCTGTACTGCAGGGCAGCTCCCGCACCAGCGCGGCCGATCCCCTGGCCCAGACCCAGGCAACGGCCCCGCACCTTTGGAAAGCCTTTCGCTAGTTTCCCAAAATAGGGGCTCAGAAAGGTGATGGTTGAGCCACTTAAGACAGGAGATGCTGTGAACCCTATGTAAGGGAAAAGGAGGGGTGTTCCTAAGAGGCCGCCAGTATAAGCCTTATACCCCGTAGCGTATGCAAGGTCCTCCCAATTGGAAACTCCATCCTGGGATTGCCTTCAAATTCTCCGGCTATGTTGGAGTTGGAAGGGGGCATGGGTCAGACGGACTATTGTTGAGGATCCTAGAGGCTAAATCATGCTTGCAAGTCCCGTGTGCAGGGTTTGGGGCCGAGGGTTCAGGTTTAGGGGCTGAGGTTTAAGGTTTAAGATTCTGGGTCCTCGGCAAGAGATACAGTAAGGCCTCACCCGATCTCACCTATTTCAGGCTTTTTTTGAAACCTTTAGAGGCTGAGAGCACCTCGCATTCACGATGGAGGGTTTGGTGTTGAGGGTTTTGGGCTCAGAGACAAGTCCACATATAGTGTCCTGTTTGTGCACATAACTGAGACTTCCGGAGCCTCAGACCGTGACATCTTCTTAGCTCCTAGATCATTGTAGCCAGGACAAAGTAGAACGACCTGATCCGACCTCGCTCACCCCAAATGGTGGTTTACATTTTTACAAATGGTCTCAAGCGCGCTTTCTTTCACCGCTTCGGAATCATTCCACATGAGCCGGCGTATGATTAGAGATCCCTAGGTTGATTGTGTACTTTGGGGGATTGTGCCTCCTCCCCCGTCAGGCGTTACAACTTCCTCCATGCCTGCCTACATTCTTACGGGTTTACAGTCGAGGCTCTAGGACAAACAAACGAGATTTGTGTTTGGACTTTGCACGGACCAAAACTGCAGACTTTGAGATACTGGGAGCTGTCATCCCCTGTTTTGCCTGGCCTTGCCAAAGGGTCCAAATAGACCCACATTGATGCCTCTTTACCGAATGTGACACCTGAGTGCCTACTGTGAGGGTACTTGGGCAACAAAGCCCAACACCTGGCAGAAGATCCAGCTTGGGTACTGTGACTGGGGTTTGGGGTTTATAGGCCTTGGGGAGCTCCAGACGCAACATTGCAGGTTGGCTCATTCTACGCCGGTGCCGCCTCTACAGGTTCCGAAGGGCTTACCACCAGCTGCTTGGCAGCATGGCTGCTTCTATCTCTGAAGGTGTTGCTGGCTAGTACGGAATGGAGGAGGGGATCTCTATCCCTATACAAGCCCCTGTAACAGTATCGTATTGCTTCATTCCTTACCAACCAAGGGCAAGCTGAGAGAGATCCGAAACCCTAAGCTGTGTGGCTTAAAAGGTTTAGGGAACGACTTCAATAATTCATAGTCCCGAAAACAAAGATAAACTCCCCCACCTAGTATGTCTTGGGGATATATTGATTACTCGGGGGCCGGGGGGGGCTGACGACGGGAGGTTGTTTTGACTGTTCTCTGACAGGATGTTGGGCTCGGATTTTGGGGGCTAAGGCCGTGGGGGCTGGATGCAACAAAGCCTGACTAGTGACCACCTTACAGTTTAGGGATGAGGAACAGCTCCAAGGATTTCGGGAACCCCAAACTCCGACTCACTCACTGCCTCCAACCCCAGTGTCCCGCCTGACGTAGACCCTGAGCACAACCTGGACATCCCACATGTCCATAGTAACGGCCTTCATATCCATAATTTGGGTACAATTCATTGTTATTTCGGAGGTCTAGGAAGACACTTCGAGCACTTTGCCCCCCATAACACAAGGCTTCCCACGTCGGCCTGCCACTCCGCCAGTCTCTGCGCTGCTCCTCGCCTGAAGAAGTTTTTTATCCAGCAATGCCTTACGGCTTTTCGGGGATACGGGATTGTATACTCCAGGAACTCGATTGCTGGATCACAGTTGGACATTCAAAGGCCTTTGAAGGACCGACATGCAAAAGGATCTAATTTTTTCATTGGGGTCGGTCGTTGCGGTGCTTCATCATTAACAACCACTGGTGACAACTTCTGATTTATCTTGAATGTACTCTTTGTGTACTTGCCCACCATCATCGTTATCACATGTGATCATTGTTTTAGCGGTTTCGCGCGGCTTGGCTCATTGCTGGGGTTTCATGCTTCGGGCTCGGGCAAAGGGATGGAGAATTTGGTGCTAGGGCTTGGGGTTGAGTCCTTCAGACTCTGGCTGTGGGCTCCCAGCTACGGTATAATAGGGTTTGGAGTTTGCGTTCCTGTATTCTGGGCTGTCTTGTTCGTTTAGCTCTTTTCTACCCTAGGTTCCTTGGCCAGGTCTCCAAAGACCATATATCTTGTTGGGTCCCCGAACCTTGAACCTTAAATCTTAAGCCTCTTAAGCACAACCCTAACAGACGCTGGTACCTTAAGCCCCTCAGCCCCAAAATCCCTGAACTTTGAGCCCCTAAGCCCAAACCCAGAAAGAACCCTTCCAAATCTGAAGCCCCAGAAACCCCAGAAACCCTTGAATGTCAATTTTCCCAAGCCAGAAACCTTCAAACCTTCAACCCTGAGGCGTCGAAGCTTTCGTCCCATGTCCGCTCGTGCTCCCAGGGAGCCTCTGTGGAATGGGCTTACCCTAAGGCTCCATGTAGGTATTATTTATAGGGTTTAGGGCCCAATGTAGGCATTATTTATAGACTTCGAGCCCCAGGGTTAAGGGCCTACTTAAGAGTTCATGGGACTTAGCAATTGCCTAGAACTGGGGTTATCGCCCTGCCCATGATTCAGTATAATTTGGATAGCCTATGTAAGTCTATGTAACGGGATTGCTAAGCAGTTACTAAGTCCAAGTAGGTCGAAGCTAGAGGGTCTCCCATTCCCCCCGATGTTAGATATTCCTATTGTGGCACTTGTGCATGTACTAGAAAATGTTAAGAATGTTTCATATTTGGGCGGGTGTTGTGTTTTTTTAGGAGGGAAGGGATTACGCAGGGGTTGCAATGGAATGATCTGGGTATCAGGCTTAGGGTTTAGGGGGCCGGGGGTGTTACTACCCCTGTAACTTGGAAAGAACAAGTGGCAAAAGAGGTAAGCAACTATACAAGCGTCCAAGCTTGCGATTGCGGTAGTAGGTGTAGCACATGTTTTTTCTTTGGTATATGAGTATTTGGCATTGGGACCATTCAGGAGACTTTCGCTGTTGCCTGTGAACTGTTAGGCTCAGTATACTCCTAAGGGTCTCTGGGGGGGGGGGGGGGGGGGGGGTGATTCAAAGATTTAAGTGGTGTATATTTATATGGATATGCATGTTTACATGTATGCATGTGTGTGTATGTATGTATGTATGTATGTATGTATGTATGTATGTATGTATGTGTATATGTATATGTATATGTACATGTATATGTTTATGTATATGTATATGTATGTATATGTATGTGTATGTA
>CAJNIZ010014447.1:45667-48167 GCA_905231905.1 Symbiodinium pilosum
TATGTATGTATGTATGTAAGTAAACGTATGCAAATGTATGTAATTGTATGTATGATCCCAGATTCCACTGGGCCCTCAGAGCCTGGACCGATTCCTGATTCGCTAGAAGTACAAGCCCCTTGTCAGTTCGATGCGCTGTAGGGAGCCCTGCCAAACCCGCGAAGGACACAACACTTTAAGTGGGAAGAATTATGGGTTTTTAGCCTGGGGCCCGTTTATCCTTACATCTAACCTCAAGTTGAGGGGCGTAGAATGCACGAAGAAACGCTGAGGGTACAAGTTAGAGCCCCAACCTTGAAGCATTCCAAGCTTATGATTGCGCACTGCTGGATGGTTCCTTAAGAGTTTCAGGCCCATACCCGCTAATGAAGGAATGTACCTAGATGCGGGGAATTCAGGGATAGATGTAGAGTTTTATGGGTTTAGTCCGGAACATGCCCCAAAAACGTGATCCTGGTATGATGTAGGGTATGTTTCTTACTGAAAGAGCCACCTGGTTCGTGAGGAGATTCGTCGCTTCGGTGACAGCGGGGACAGTGGAGTGGCCTGCCTCAGGGAAAGCAGGGTCTCAAAAGCTTTTTCACGCTCGAGTAGATAGATGGATAGATATATACATATATATATATGTATATGTATATATGGGGTTTTAGGGGCCCCCTCCCAGTTTTGATAGGCATATATGCATATGTATACATGTATTAGTAGGGCTCAGGATTTAGGGCTTAGGGTTTCATTACCTTCTTTGGCATTCCCACCTGGCCAGCGGGAAATCTCTATCTTTAGGGGGCAGCAGTAAACAGAAACAATTTGAACCAAATGGTGAATCTGGATAAGCCCTACCCACAAGGTCCGCGGTAGCTTCTTTTTGGGTATACGATATTCCCTTAACCAAAAGAATACCAATCCCAAAAAGGAACTACATGGGTACGGGCGCAGAGGGCGCCTGCTGGGTTTAGTGTTCGAAATTCAAAAACTGTGTTTTCAGACAATTTGAGTTTTTCAGCGCAAAAAACTCAGGCCCAGCCGGAAACTACTGTAATTTTAGGAGGTTTCAACGTTCGGGAGGTCGTTTTGCTTTCCCGGCAAAGGCGGGTAAGCACTCGCAGTTCGTCCTTGGGACTGTGAAGCTGCTTACGCGTGTTTTAGTTTCAGCACCACCGGTAGGTGTAGGTAGCTCTCCAACAGCTTGTGACAGCGCTTGCGGCTAATGGTTACAGGCAGAAATCGCTGTAGCGATCTCCACAGAGCATCTAAACTTTTTGTGCCAGTGACTTTAGAGCAGCCGGCAGGCTTTCTTCTGAGAGCTTTAGCAAGCACCGCCTTTTGATGGCAAGTCGCACAGTACTTAATGCTTGCTCGCAGGCTGTTGAATAACAAACAGGTAGGAATTTCCCAAACCACAAAAACCTTTCTAAAGCATGTGGAGCAAATCACCTCAAAGCAGTCTTCCAACTCGGAAGCCGCCGCGCGCCAGATACACCAGAAGGCCGCCAGCTTATCACCTGAGCATGGACAGCCCACGCCGTGCGGCAGCGCCACCACTCATGTGGCCAGAGCTAGCCACGCAAACAACTGCATGGCTGGGCCCCACAAACACTGCGTCCATCCGATTAAGCGCACAAACCAACGCGCTGGCAGGTAGCCAATTACCCCTGAGCTTGAAGTGACTCACACGTACGGGCATTTCCAACAGTTTCTAAGTAAGCGATAGCTTCTAAGCAGCTTCTAACTGCAACTGCAATTCCGAGCACACTGATTGACACACACGTAACTACCCCCTACCCCGCCCTTGCCCGCCCCGCCCCACCCTACCCCAACAACCGGTCAAACATATAACAACCCGAAAACACCAGGCACCGTATGCGCCCACAACTACTTAGGACCCCTTGGGTACATACCGCAGAGCTAAGTCTTGAATCTATTCCGCTTGGATTCCCCAATAGAAAGCCAGGTACCGCAGGCCAGATTAATTCGAGGGGTGCTGGGTGAAAGTGTCTAGGGCTCAGGATTTGGGCTCAAGGTTCATTAAAGTTCGGGGACTAGAGACATATATGATTTTAGGCAAGGGGTTGGTGTTTGTATTCAGGATACGTAGTACTGAAACCCTAGACTGTTGTTCCCGATGTCGAGCAAGGTAAAATGCTATAATCCTCATTGGTCCTGGCATGTTATACGAAAAAACTTAATGGGTTCACCATTAGGGTTATACGGCCAGGTATTCAATTCTGTGGTGGTAGAGGACTTCCTCTGTGATTCCTGTTGCTCTTGCTTCCACACAGGTCCTGTCTGGTTTCATTAGTTCCGGACTCTGAGTACAAAGGCATGTATGTTTGCGTACTCGCTCATACTTGCATGTCATGAATTACAAGTGAAAGGGGAGTCTGGACAGGCTTGCATTATGTCACTGCAAGCAGTTGCTCTCAGTACTTGGAAGTCGAGGAAACTTACTTTTACGTTGGTGTGATCTACGCATAGCAACCACCCAAGCAGCCATTACCGC
>CAJNIZ010014447.1:53167-63909 GCA_905231905.1 Symbiodinium pilosum
GCATGGCAATCCAACAAGTACTTCCAGTAGAAACAGTGGTAGTATTGGTACCATGAAAAGACATTGCAGACGCTTCGGAGGAAGCAATGTCAAGAGGCCATCCCAGCTGCTTAGGATGGGTGTTCCCGCAATCTTGACGCAAGTCAGGCAGATTCCCGAGGGGCCCCCAGCAGAGAGGACTCTCACAGAAACCGGCCCTACACTCACTTTGGAATGAATCCTTCTTTCAAGTTTCCTAGGGTCTGTGCTGTTTGCATGCCTCCAGATAGGACTCTAATCTAGCAAGCCGCAGCATGAAGTAGGCAAGGGGGACTCGGTTTGAGGATCAAGGGCGTGCCAGCTCTACTCTCAGGTTTTCACGTCATACAGTACCAACTTCTTTACCGCTGGGAGGCAGCTACGGTAGTGTTTGCG
The DNA here is from genome assembly GCA_905231905.1 of Symbiodinium pilosum. Lineage (NCBI taxonomy): Eukaryota > Dinophyceae > Suessiales > Symbiodiniaceae > Symbiodinium > Symbiodinium pilosum. Next base: position 53,582 of record CAJNIZ010014447.1, read on the forward strand.
GCGGGACAGGGATCGTAAAGGGATGCTGTTCCTCCTGTCCCTTCTCGAACCCCTAGCTCAGCTTTTTTCCTGCATTCATTCAGCTTTTTCCACAGCTCTAAAACAAGTTCAAGGATGCTTCCACGCTAGAATCTGTGCCTCATCCGACCTCACCCCTACATGGTGGCTTACATAGCACGCAAGAGTAAAAAGAAGTACCCCGCACTATTTCACTTTGTTGGGTTTCAAGAGTGTTTATAGCTTAGTTTGTCAAGCCCCAAGGCCGAACTCATGCCCCCGACTTTGCGGAGCAGTTGGGCCTTGAGTTTACATCAACGCTGAGGACGCGGGGTTCAGGGTGTAAGGGCAGGGATTTTCGGGCTTTAGGGTCTAGAGTTTTCAGGGCTACGAGGGTTCAGGGCATCAGGGTCGAAGGGAGCTGCAGGTTGTGGATTTGGCACTTGGGGTGCGCCCCAGTGGCCGGAAGCGCAATAAGAGCTGCTAGCAAGGCAAAAATCAGCCCAAAAAACCTCCCCAAACTAGCGCGGAACCCCAGAAGCCCCATTTTCGAAGGGCAGAAGTGTCTATGGCGCCCGTTCATGGTTTGGGGCCCCTGGACTTTCAACCCCAAAGACCTGAAACAAAGAGATATAGCATGATATAGTCATTTATTTGTTTCATAAGGTAGTCTAAGATTTGGCCTTATTTCAGCGCAAGCAAATAGAGGCAGGGCTGTACCCCTTGTTCTCAAGATTCTATGGGAAACAGCAATTGGGATCATGTAAGCGCTATCGAGAGATGTGCAGGTAATTCTCGAGCTCAAAGGATTCAGCCATCTGCAGTTTCCGGTTCCAGGACGGCACGCCATGCATCGCTGGGGTGCTGACTTTGGAGTCTCCCCACGTGACAAAGCTAAACCCTAACCTCATCCACCTTGATATGATCCACGGGCTCCAGGCTTCCTTGCACATCTGAACCATCTCGCTTCCGTGTAGAACGATCAAAACGGGGTTGAGGACTTAGGGGTTAGGTATTAAGGGTTTAGGCTTGGAAATGCTAGTATGTATCAAAGGGCAAGCTTGAGTATGCACCTACAGCGGTGGAGTTGAACTGCTTCGCAGGCCGCCCCGGGGCTACATAGTTAAACTTCTCAAGTTTTTTCGTCAACCTCAAGCCCTCCTGTCGCAACCTGCAAGCAGCCCTACCTGGAATTCCAATGTAAAATCAGGGCCTCAAAGCCCAAAGAAATAGTCCAATCGACCATGATTTTACATACTCTGAAGGTCCAGGCATAGATCTGCAGGTGGCATGTCACAACAAGTGTTTCCTTCTGAACTTGAACACGTGCACCCACACCAAAGTCTCACATGAGGATTGTAGCTCCCGAGATTTCTCCGCTCCTACACAAAGACATATACACATACATACATACATACATACATACGTACATACATACATACATACATACATACATTCATGCATGCATGCATGCATGCATGCATGCATGCATGCATGATGAACCTTCATCATGAGGGAAGTAGTCAGAGCGCAGGAGAGACCATAATTTAGGAGTTCTACCACATTACGCGGCCATTATCCGACGATATCCTACAAGAATTTGAGGGGATGACCATATACAATGTAGAAGCCTGAGTAAATTCCAAGAAACTTGTCCTATACTTTCAACTATAGTACAATGTCCTCCAAGAACACACTTTAGTTAACTAAGTTAGTACATGCTACTCTTTGTAAGGGCTTCCCTATGAAGCCTTTTCTGCAGTGCCCTCGCTAATTGCTCGCCTGCACCCTAAACTTTGGACTCTAACGCCCAAACCCTGGCTCTGGAAGGGGCCAACGTGAGTACCGTTTACGGACTTCACAGTGCAAAGCATAACTTGCAGACTGCGCAGTCCTGCTGTAAAATCCAAGCTCAAATCTCCAAGTCTAAGCCGCAGTCCTCAAGAATCACACGGCCTGGATTGTGGCACTAGCCTAGGGCGCGCATGTAGTTCCCATTTTTGCAGCGTATGCTGTAACGCTGGACAAAGCCCGCAGAGGAACTACATGGCTCTGGAAAGGGCTCGGAAAGCCCTGGGATGTTCTAATCCTGAGTTCAAAAGCCTTATACATCCGCAAAACAATTATACACCTCCTCATATCTGCCCCAATATCTTCTGGAAACCTGAAAAGGAGCTATCAGCCTTGGACACAGCGCGCCGCAGGGGTCACGCACTCTTGGGATCGCCGCCCATCTGCAGACTGATATGGATGATTGTTAAAGTAATGCTTTTGCGCTCTCATATAGTGTAGGTACCCAATAATCGACTCGACTTCTGACGAGCTACTATACGAGGAGGCTTTTGCAAGATTGAATACCCCAGGAGACTTTCAGGAATGTGCATCTCTGCAGGCTACATGTTCAGTGGGCAGCCCTTAGCCTGTTGCTACGCTTGATTGCGGACCTCGCTGCAATGGTGCGCTGTAACCTGTTGAGGATGGTATAAGACCCAATACAGCCCAAAAACTTAATGATGTAAAAACCCGAAATACTGGACACCTAGGAAGGCCACCCCGAAATTGCACAGGCACCCTCAAGCTGAAGACAGCATGATCTCAAATACTTCGCTGATATCAATCTACCAACGCAATACCCACAATGGCAAAGTTCAAAATACTAGCAGCAGTAGCCAGACTATGAGGAGCGACAACATCATTGAGAGAACTGCTGAGCTTGGAAGTTCTGCTGCCTGTAGAGTAGCTTCCTGGGCTATGCATATATCTATATTGAAGAAGGGGCAAGGAGTCCCGACGGGGCTATTCCTGAGGTAACTTGCGCTCTAGGCCTACAATTATGAAGAGCCTCTACTCATGGGTGACTGGCACCAACCGCCCCAGGCGCCCCCACATTCAGGAAGAAACCCTACAACCGATGCCGTTCGAATCCTTAACCCCTAGCCGCAAAACCTAAGTCTTAAACCCAAAGCCGTGAAACCCAAAAGCAGTAGCCCCAACAACCATATATGTGTATTTTATACATATGCCAATACATGTAACCTTATAATCCTGCATACGCTCTGCAAACGGCCTCTATAAATCAATAAATACATATATATATACACATATTTATATGTCTATTCGTATTTGCATGTTCATCCTTATCTCAGACAACCAACCCCCAAGCTCTTTAAATCTTAAACCCGAATTATATGTATATATAAACTGACATCCCTAATTCCTTGAACCTTAAACTGTAAAGCCTCGGCCTCTCACACGAAAGCCCCTGAACCCTAAAGCCTAAAAACCCTAACCCCTTCAACCCTAAACCCCATGCCTAGAGAATCTGGGTTGCTGTTAAGGAACTTAATTCAAGTTTCTGTTTTGGGGAAACCCCATTATTTACCATATATACCCATTATGGCAAATCAATTTAAGTTCCTTAACAGCAACCCTAAACCCTATATATCCCTATATACGCCCTTTATATAACCCCTATGTATAGCCCCGACATCCCCCTTCTTAAAGGTACCCATTTAAGTTCTGTAACAGCAACTCAGTAATTCCCACCCTAAACCCTAAATCCTAAACCCTAAATCCTAAACCCTAAATCCTAAACCCTAAACCCCCTTAGAAAGCAGCCGGCCTGGGTTGAGGCTGCAGTCTGGCTGCCCGGCCTGCCTGCTTCGTGAGGTGATCTTTGCTTTACAAAATGGGCTTAGGGTTTGGAAATTACGGATTTACAGGGCCATATATGGTTACATAGGGTTATGGAAAAGAAAACGGAAGCTGCTATTTAGGGTTTAGGGCTAAGGGTTGCGCAGGTGGAGCCCGCATCCTGTAATTGTGACTTTAAAGGGATACTAAGGAATATATTAGGATCCTATTATATTCGTATTATACAACTAGGGGTTTTACGGGTTTAGAGTTTCGGAAGTCAGGATTTAGGCTTTAGGGTTTAGGATTCTGGGCTTCGGGTAGAGGGTAATTTTCAATTTTCACTGCGACCAGTTGATAGTTATAGTTATAGTTCTGGCCTGAATATGCACATGCTAAGGGACCTGGTGAGCTCATTATGGGTTATGACAAAGCCCTGAACCCTGACCCCCTCAACGCTTCTGGTGTAAGTTCTGAGGCTGGTTTAGGGCTTCAAGTGGGGCATTCGAATGGACGTGACTCAGGGTCGCCGAGACCATGCATTATCTCAATCCAAGTATCCCCAAGCCATCGGAGCCTTGATTGTGGGACCCCAAAAGGGGGTTCCTGACAGATTTCAAGAAAGCACCATTTCAATTTCAATTGTCTGAACGCACAGCATGCTCAAAATCTGAGCGCTGTGGCCCGGGTAGAGACACGTTTGGTCTTCATTGATTCCTCACTGCTTTTCAAGGTGACGTCGCCTCAGGAATCTTAAAGATAGTGTTTGGGGGACCTCTTCATTAAGCCCGGGCCCTGGAGCCCCTTTGATTGTAGTCCCGTTTATAATCTGTAGGCCAGCTTAGCGTTGACAGTCTATAGAGCTTACTTCCGTTTCGTGACACACTTTCAATCGTTGCTGATCATTTTAGGTCTTTCAGGTTACAGCGGGGAGTGCTGCCCCTACCCGGGCCTTTTTACACATTCCGCGCCCGTGCCCCTTGCCAGGGGATGCAGTCCGATGATTTTCTAAAGGTTTCCACAATGGCCCAGGGGTCTCTGGATAGAGTTCAAGGACATGGTACGTGCCAAAAAGCATATGTGTGGGTATATTTCCTTAACGCATGCGGATTCAGTTTTTGCAAGCCACAATTTGAAATTTGGGTCACAAACTACGTCCTTATATAGATATGATTTCCAAGTTTACAACGGCGCTTCAAACAGTAAAAAGTTCGCCCGCATTTGGGAACCCCGAAACCAAATTCCTGAGCCTTTAAGATTGTTTAAGCAAACCTCTAAGATCAAAGTGTTCCATGTGAACTTTCACATCCAAATTAAGACGTGCATTTCTAGGCATACTGTCTTTCCCTCTGGGCAAATGTCAGAGTTGCAGCATGCCTATGTCTCATGTAGCCTCATGTGTCTCCAGGGCCTCTTGAACCGCAAGTTAGGGAGTGTGATCTGGCGTTCCTATTTGCTTTTCGCCGTACTGCCCAGACCAGACAAATCACAGAAGCCCACACTGTACCTGGAGTGCACGTCATAGATACCAAGAGAGACATTAAGGAACGTCTTCTGCGGTCGCCGGGACTGTATCGTACATGGGATTAGAATCGCAATATGGTCTATAAGATACATTCCTTATTTGATGGGCTTTGGGCTCTCGCTTCCTAGGTATCGAATATTCAGGCATGGGGTGGTACGATTTGTTATGGGCATTGTCTTGTGGATGCTGTGAGATCTCAAGAGATATATGTTACGGGCATTGTTTTGTGCATGATGTGAAATCGCGAGAAAGGGGGCGGGGGGCGGGGGGGGGGGGNNGGGGGCGGTGTCTTTTAAGGCAATTTTGAAAGTAGCTTATGGCCACCCGGACCCTCCAGTTCTCTTGCCAACGTCTTGTGGGGGTCTTAGTATAATACCTACATAAAATCAGGGATTAATGTCGAAGAGTGATCACCCATACTGTTCCTGTATAGTTCCTACAGGACAAGCGTGTTACATGCCCCAAAGCCTTGTTCTGATTGTTTGTGCCTCCATACTGCATTCGAGGTTCAGGTCTAAAACGTGCAGCCTGGATCCTTTCCCAGTCAGAGGATTGTCGTAACTCCATCCATCAAAGACCTGGAAATCATTGCATAAAGTCATACGATACGTATAGGCCGTATGGGCAAATGTTGGCTGCTGGGATTTCCAAGCTATGCTTACATTTGATTAGGTAACATAAGTCCACATCCAACCCCTATGTGACCTGAGTTTCCGTTGTGTTTTGCGTGTGAGTTTCCATTGGATTCGCCATTATACGGTTTGAGGTTCTGGTGACAGACAGCCCTTAGTCCGAAAAGCTAAAGTCCTCTTGCTTTTCGCAGCTTGTGGAAACTACAACTTTCTTTGGCCGGCCGTTGAGACAAAAATTGTCCCACCATCCAAGGCTTTCGAAGTTGTTGCTTTGTTTACGTGACCTTCATGTGCTATATTGTGCGGTCGCATGCAGGATATGTAGGGTGTATAAATGTAGGATTGATTGTTTGTCGGACATGACATGTAGGTGTTTTTGGTGGGATCCCCGACAGCATGGTTGGGCGGTCCTACCTGGATCACCCAGTTTTAAGAAATGCTGAGAATATTTGAAATTCCAGGACCGTTCGGTCGCCTTTGCAGAGATCAAAAGTCTCCGGCCGAGGGTTTGGGATTTTCTTGAACTTGTTGGAATTTAGGGTCCAGTGCTACGTCGAGTTTAGAAAGCTTCGCGAATAGCCCATGTTTGACCTGTAGTGCAGAAGCATGCGCAACGTTAGCCATGCTTTTGCTTGTATGTCATGGTGTCGTCAGCATAGGTAGGAACAGAACACAGCTCTTGAGCATTAACAGTCTGAGGGAGATTGCAACCCTACGATCATTGATTGCAAGAGGTTTTAGATGGCTTATTCCCAAACATGGGGCCAACGAAGCTGGGAGACATTCGGGAGCTTAGAGGGTTTGTGCTTCGTGCCACTAACCTCCGATTTGTCAGGAGCTCAGGGTTCAGTGTTTAGAGCTTTCAGGTGGGCAGCTTCCCGCATGGATGCAGCACATAGACCTTACATCTGTCTCCTGTTCTTGCCACAACAGGCTCATAGCAGCCCGTTGCACGTAGGAGTACTCGCCTGGTAACTCCCCACCAGGAAATTCAGTCCACATGTCATTCCTAAACTTGAAGAATCCCTGGAAGCCCAATCATGTGTGTAAGGGGTCCGCACTCCTTGTCCTTTTTTCCTCAAAGGTTCTGCCCTGCTGACGGAGGGTACGCATCTGCATGCTGGAGTCCAAGTTTGTTGTGAGAAGGATTTGGGTAACCCCAAACACCCCTGATTAGGTAGGTTGTCTGGGGGTGAGGGTTCAGATTGCAAACGTGTTTGGGTTTAGGGGTTGAGGTTGTAGGGATTCAGTCTTCACGGGGTCATGGATTTGCAGTTTGATGTAGGGCCTTGGGATTTGGGCTTGGAACTGTCGTTCACACGATTCCAAAAAAGTAGAACAGGCAAGTAAAAAGCGAATCATGTGAAAAAAGGTGAGAAAAGGTACCCGAACCCATGATCTTCATAATGAGAACGCAAAATATCCTGTGTCAGAGTGCTCGCAATAAGAAGGCTTTGTCTTCTCAATTTGCAGGCAGTATGCCTTCAGCAAGCCACGACAAATCCAAAATTTCAGAGTTATGCAACAAAAATCATGACGAATTCTTTGGTCTAGGTACTGAAGCGGGAACAGCACACTCCTGAACCTTTCCACCACTTGCAAAAAAGGGTTATGGGCGCTCCTAGTTCTAGCAAATTTCTCGGCTTTTCTCGGTTTATGGTCCGCTGCAGGCAGACCTCCTAGGCCTCCCAGGGCCCACGAAGTTCCGGGAGTTTGGCGCCCAAAAGCTCCAGTATTCGGGTTTTGCGGGAGGTTCTGAAGGGAAGGACTTGGGACCCAGGCTGGTGGCTTGAAGCCCCCACGAAGCCACCTTGGGAGGCCATCTGTTTTACACCGTGTCCCCATTTTTTCGCATTGATCGTCACGTTTTCTCGAGGAGTGACCATTTTTGCCGCAGCCAGAACTTTGTGCCCGAGACCGGAACCCGAACCTGAGCCGCAAAGCCTAACCTCTATATATTGTATGGGCCTTAGCAATTACCAACATCATGATCCCAGGTTCCTTGTATGTTTATAGCACAGGAGACCTTAAACAGACCTCCCAATGGCATTGTTAGTGATATAGGCCCCCGTGGTAAGTTAAGCCCTTCCGGCATCCCTTACACGTCTGAGGTCTGTGCAGACGCTTGGATCCTAGACACCAAAACCTAAAGCCCAAGCTACCTACCTTCCCCTTGAAGCCTAAACCCCCTGCGTCTGAATCCTTGTGCCCTCTAAGGTCTATGCAGGCGCCGGCATCGTGCCAGGGTCGAATCCCGCAGAGGAGTGGGATGAGATAAGCCCGATGCTCAGGAAATCCTACGCGTGCTTTTGCTTCCCTGGCCTAAACCCCACAACCTAAATCCCAAAGCCAGCGCCCTGAACCCTAAGCCCTAAAACAATTCGACCCGTGCTCTCGAGGATGCTGCAAGCTTGTTGTTTGTTGTTGCTACTGGTATTTCTTTTTATGAGCGCCGTGCATACAGGCATGACTGGGTTTTCGGTTTTCCAGGAAGTCCCTATTCCCTTTTTGGGGTGCTGGCTTCCTTATACAACTTGGTTATACTAAGCAAGGGCGCCCTTCTTAATCCTAGACTGCTGGGGATCCTAGAATATCCTGGGGTTTATACATGATGTTTCGAGAGTGAAGACTCCAGTGATTCACTCCAGCAACTCACCTTAAGCTGCAGCTAGGTCACATGGGTATAGGAATCATACAGAGGGTAATTAGTTGCGAGTTGCTCTACAGGTCCTGCGGGTTTTTTTAAGGGTTCCTGAGGATAATATTTTGCCCAATCAACACTTTGGGAGCGGGAATATTGATAAACTACGATGCGGGATCTGACAGTATGCCAGGATTCTGTGACGCAAAGAATGGAGCCAGAATCCTTTCAAACTTACCCTGCTCAGTATCACGTTTGTTCTTGGAGGGGCAGACTACTTATAACCGACCTATACTTGTAGCTATGACCCAAGTTATAACCGTACTTGGGAGACTTTGGGACTTACAAAGTATTTCCGCATAGGACTGAGGCTCGACCCCAGGGATTCATAAATCCGTACAGGCTGGCTGACCCTCGGCCTTTAAATCCTGGCCAAATTCGAGCAAACTCATTCAAAATGGTGGTTTATATACCTAGGGCTTCCAGAACCCTTTTAGTAAGAAATTCATACCCTGAATTAGACTTCAGTGGAGATCATTTGATGTAGATTTCTTACCTAAGCGTTGGGGAAGCTTAGGGCAGATAACAGTCCTAGCATGGCTGTGTTTCGGGGCTTGACACGAATATTTTCGCCAGTAAATTCCTGAACCACAACTTCCTTCATCGGGCTGCAGGCTCAAGCATGAACAACAAGTCTTTGGACTCAAAACATGCGCCAACCATTGAAATTCCCAACCTGTAAGCGAAAAGGGAACCACGTAGGAGCAACCAGGTATTAACCCTGAGTCCTAAACAGTGTAACGAAAGTTGACACAAGGCTGTGAGGTCGAGGGCCACAGAGTTAGTACAGGGCCCTAAATAGCTAGCCCGGGGTTTTAGGGTTTCGGGGTTCAGGTTTTGGGGCCTATGATTTAGGCTCAGTAGTCAATGGTTTGTTTATCACGCAGCACTTTGATCCTGCAGCGGGTGGACAAAATTCCACACAGAGGCTTTCCCTGAACCCAAACCCTAAACCAGAGCCGTGTGGTGGGGGCCATAGACGTGGCATGGGAAACAAATTAATGGCCCTTCGAGGGGATCAGGGCGGATTGCAGAAGGTTTGGGGTTGACAGGGAAAATCCTGCATGACCCTAAGTCCTAAGTAATTGATACCGTACCACGGGAATGGGCTCAGCATACTAAGGTCATGCAGGGTTTTTTGTAGCAACAGCATCCAGCATCAGGTTGAAGGGTTTGCACGATCTCTAGGGCTCGGGTTACATTGGGCTAGGGTGTGTAGGTTAGGACTTGGTGAGGACTTGGGTTTACAGGGTTTCGGGTGTAGGTGCGCGGAACCTTTCCATTTTGAACCTTAAACCCTAAACCCTGAACCCAAAACCTTAAATGAACCCTACATCCTGAACCCTTCCACTCTGAACCTCCGGTGGGCCCGAGGTTTGAAAATGCGGCAGTTTACCGAGGCTCGTGAGGATCCAGGATTTCCTCCCCTCCCCCCAAAACTGACCTCCCTCGCCCCTAAGATTTAGCATTACCCCTAATGAAATGTAGACCCATGATTAATAAACCCCCTCTTTTCAAGGGCCTTCTTTTCAGGATCCCCCCCATTAAGGGGAGTGGCTTTATTGATCAGGGGTCTGGGTTTCCCCTAGTAGAAAATGGGACCATATTTGGTGGGGGCAAGGTCATTCTTAGGGGAGGGGTTTAATTATAGGGAGCAATGAAGGAATGGAAAAGACAATGGGAACTACTACATGACTGGGGATTGTATAGGGGCTACTGTAAGGCTCTCAGCGTGTAGGGTTCAGTTGGGGTTTTGGGTTGTAAGGGCTTCGAGTTAAGGGTTATATTGAAGTAGACCGCAGGTGATAGACAAAGGTTCAGCGTTTTTTTTTTTTTTTTT
>CAJNIZ010014447.1:64009-109614 GCA_905231905.1 Symbiodinium pilosum
TTTTTTTTTTTTTTTTTTAATGAGGCAGTGTGTAGAGTGTAGGGCGTGATTCAGAGTTTGCTTCAAGTACCATAAAAGGGAGCGGTATAGTAAAGTATAGGTAGTTGTTTAATTCAATTCCCCTTGCCCATCCCCTGGAGCAGAAATTTCACCTGATATATAATGATGCTAGACCGGGGCAAGTTTTCTTCCTGTTTTCTCATTATTTCTATTGTTAGAAATAGCGGGTGGGGTGTTGATTATTCGCGGTAGTTGATTTTTCGCGGTAAGGGATTGTAAAGTACGGCGTGGGGCTGCGGAGAGGCTCGGGTATTCAGGCCAAAACATCATAAGCGCAAAGCTCTCATGGGTTTCCTTACTCTGAAGGTGAGCGTGCGGCCAAATTTGATGTCTTTGCAGCCGCGTTCCACTGGCGCGGATATCATCATTGTCCTGGCAGGTTCGAAGCCGAATGCGGGTACGGCCGCGCCCCTTGCTTCTCAGCAACCCGGTGCAGTCAGCTGTGCGGCTACTATAGCAACATGCCTCGTGCATGAAGGACTGGATGGCTACTACAGCAGCGCATGCGGGCATGAAGAGTTTTATGCCCTTGCAGAGCTTTGCTGAAGCTGAGTGGCCGAATTGCGTGAGTCCGTCAGCCGCAACAAGATGGGCCACATGCTGGACTGCGCCATTACAGTTGATGTGCTGCAGGCGTTTGAGGAAAGCATCTTTCGCGCTATGAGCTGGGCAGCCTAAACAAGCAAATCCCGTTGCCCCCTTTATTAGCTTCAATTCTCCCTAAATAGCCGGGAGGCCAGGAAGTAAAGTCTTGGCAGGAGAACTCACAATGACTCCCGCCTTGCATCTCAAATTCTAGTCCTTGCCCTAACATCTGTTTCTGTTTGATACAACGCTTGCATTTCTCAAGTTCTAGCAGTGACAGATTGTACGCTAAGTGATTCAAGAGCGTTGCCAGCCTTAAACCCCTAAAGCCCAAACATGTGGCTGTGAATAAATCCCTGGGTTTGTACAGGCTTGGGCGGCCTTTCGGCGGCATAGGCTTGTAACAAATCCCCGAGCTTGCGACGAGTGCCTTTGCGACAAGGTTCTTTTGTTGGTCATACTTGCACCAAGCACGCACCAAAGGTGTATGTAACAGGGGGTGGGCCGGGGTGGGGGTGCCGCGACAAAACGGGGATTTGATGCACAGCAATGTCTAATAAGTTTGCTGAAATTATTCAGGCGCAGAGAAGTCAAACAAAAAGCCCCCTCCACATTCTCATCCAACCCCTAAACCCTACACTCGCCAAACCCCTAGACCCTAAACCCCCACACCTCCAAATTCCTAAGCCCTAAATGCTTAACCGCTAAACTCGAATCCCCTCTACCCTAAACCCCCAGACCTCGTCCCTAAACCCCTCTCCCCATGTAGGGTACCCTAAACACTAAACACCTCTAAACCCTAAATGGTAGCTTCCATTTTCTTTTCCGTTATCCGTACATATCCATACATATATATATATATAACCTTATATATAAGCCTATACCACAAAAGCAGGCCTCCATAGCCTTGCTTCCTTCAAGGCTCGAAAGTCCCTCAAGTTACTGGCGCTTAAGAAGGAGTCGGGGCAGGGAATACAAGTAGTATAATAGGGCTAATAGGGTTTAGGGTTTACGGTGGGGGAGTGAATATAATTTTAGGTGATTTTATAGGGGTTGTTGTTGGGATCTGCTCTCCCACTCTCCCTTAAGCACCGGTAGGTTCAGGTTCAAGATTCAGGTTTCGTAGCCCAATGAGGGACCTTATATTGGGGAAGATATTCGATCTTTTGGCTCGGGGTGGGTTGGTAAAAAAAAAGGGTTGCCCCCTATGCGTATATGTGCACATGTGTATATGTGTGTAGAGATAATTATGTGTGCAATCAATTATGTGCGCATATGTCAGTATGTCTGGCATACTTGCGAATCTGCTTGCCACATGTTTGTCCTGCGAAATGTTTAAGTATATCCCATCCCAGCGCCGAAGCGCAAGTCAATCTGCAACCGCAGTATGCGCATGGCACCTGAGAAAAGCTATGCAATATACACACATATATATATAATATAATATATATGTGTGTGTACATACTGTATTCTCCCTCCCCCCAGATTGCCCCATACCCTAACCACTCAACCCCACAATCCTAAACCCTGACGCGGAAACGAATATATCCTGGAACCAGAGCGATCCAACCCGAAGGCCTTCCCTGATGCTCCTGGGCCCTGTGCCGGGGGCTCTTTGGTGGATGCGCTAGTAGCGCTCCCGTGGCATGGATGCAATTCATATCTAGGGTTTGTGCCTGGGCAGAGTTCGTACTGGTAGACCCTACCTGGAACCTCCAATGTAGATCCTTTCTGGATTTGGTATAGGCTTTTAATTGGGACTCCTATGCGTGAATTGGAGGACGAAGGTAGGGTTTCTCAAAATTCTCCAAGGACTTTCAATGAAATGATATACTTCGTCCCCAGAGCGCTAGATCCCCAAGTATATGAGTATTGTCCAAGGGACCATTAAGGGTCCAGGGTTTAGGATTTAGGCTTCAGGCTTCAGGGGTAGGGGTTAGGGCTGCGCAGGGACCGTTAAGGGTGGACATAGGGGTCCTGTTGGTAGTTTAGTACAGTCCAACATTGCAGAATTGGCTGTAGTTCACATTATCTAGCTATAGGCTTTGGATTTTTTAGGAACCATGGGTTCGCGGCTTCCAGGTTTGGTGATGAAGGTTTATCATCTGTAGCTTAGAATTTCAGTTGGCGGGGTTTGCATTTTGTAGTTCTGTAGTCCTTGTTGGGGCGCAAAGGTGTATGGCAGACACATGGCTCAGGTTTTAGAATTTAAGGCTTGGGGTTTAGGTTTTAGGGTTTCGTGTTTAGGGTTTTGGGTTTAGGGAGCTTCATGTTGTGACAGGTTTAGACGGTTTAGGTCTCCACAGCCATGAGCCGGTACAAGAGGTGATGTTTCATTATGGGTGTTCGGCGGGCGTATATGAGGTTCTTAGAAACATGTGTGAATGTATGTTTTGTTTGCCAAATGGGTGAGACCATAAGCGAAGACCATGAGTCATACTTGGAGGGGCTGCGTTTTTCCACCCTAATATATAGTTGCATAAGTGGGAAACCCTAAACCCGAAGCCTTATACCCTATAAACTCTGATAGGAATCCAGGCAGGTCAAAAAGACATAGCCTGGGAGACAAAGGATTTTGCGGTTTACACGGTTCCGAGTTTGGGGATGCGCTAAGCTGTGAACACATCCGCATACTAGTCATTGTTCAATTCATGCGAGACTCATACAAGGGCCCTGTCTGCCTCGGCCGAACACAAAAGTTCCTTCAAGAAGTCTTGCTACACGCATAGAACTCGATTGCAGCGCAACTTTCGACAAGCCGTCCCCCCAACATGAGCCCTTAGCAACAACTCCGAAACGTGCTAAGCTACAACCCTTAAATCCGGAAACTCGAAACGCCTGCTTCATTCTCGCAGGAACCTCAACACGCTGTGGGCCAGCCTTGTAGCCAAGCGCTCAAAGGTCGACAAATACAACCCCCCATGGTGTAGGGGGTTTAGGGTTTAATAAGGGAGTAGTATTCAGGCTTCTCCTCTCCGTGTAAAGCCTGGGTCAGCACAGAGTACAGGACCCTATCATGAGTTGAGTGGGGCCCTGCAGTCATCATATGGCAGCAAGGTTTGAAACATCTCGTTGTTGTATTCTTTCTGTTTGCTGGTGTCCAAGACATATCCTAAAGGCCGAGGCGATCTAGACGTGCTTCGCATTATGCAGCAGCACGCATCCAAAGAACCTTTGCTGGACTATCACTCTAGTCAAGTGTCTGTTCCCTGCTACTATTCAAGGGACCCACCCCGTCTCGTGGATGCTTCGCTCCGCTCCAGGCCCACGATGTACTATCTAAGTCTAGCAGAGCATGAATGGCCAACGTCTGCTTCGTGGCTCCTATCCCTTCAGCACCGCCTTAGCACCCCTTATGTCTTGAGTGATTGGATTTGAAGCTGCACGCTGCCAGAAGTTTTATAGGTAAGGTTATGTGTGGACATATGTCAACTGAACTACTTTCTGTATCTATTGGGTCTAGGGCTTGCCCAACTACAACTCCTTCTGTAACTATTCATGAGCCTTCAAAGAGGACTTACAATCCTGACAGGATTTCGCGACCCCATCCAAACATGCACCAATGATGGGGCAGAAGGGTTCCTCGCGTGGAGGTGCTCTTGCTAAACTTAAACTTGTATAGTACTCGTCCACTGTCCATGGTCCCCAAGATAATCTAAATGTGGTTCCATAGATCAGTTCTGTCATGCGAGGGAGAGTCCTTACTACCCCTCCAGCGTGCCCGACGCGTTTATGCTTCAGCACCCGGAGGTAGGCCTCAGTCTTGACAGCCACCAAAGCCCCGAAGCCTGATACTTTACATTTGAGCACCCAAGATGCCAAATACCTTGCCCTAAACCAAAGGACCCCGAACCCCAAACCTTATAAAGCACACTCCCTAAACCCCCTTCTCTGACCCCTGAACTCTGGAAATCCTACAGTGACGAACCCCACAAAGCTCGCAAAACGCATAGACCCTACAAACCTTACACAGCCTTCACCCTTAACTCTCAACAAAAAAGAAGCCAACCCCTTAAACCCCTACACCCCTACACCTTCAACTCCGACATAAAGCCTGCAAACCATATAGACCGTACAAACCCTAATCCCCAAAGCACCCGGAGCCCTTCGTCTGCCGGGCGCGCTACGCCGAATGTCTGGCCGCCTGCTCCTGCGCCAGGCTGCAGCGAGATGTTGGGCTTACCGGACATTAGAAAGCCTTGTTTGGGCTTAGAGAAAGAATATATGATTCGAATGGGTTTAGGGTCTGGGGCTTGAGGGTCTAGGTCTAGGTTTGAAGGTTTAGAGGTTAGGGGCTTAGGGGGTGAAGCGTTTCAGGGATCAGGGACTTATAAGGTTTTTGAACTTAAAGATTGAGGGTGTACTTAGGGTTCGGGTACAGTATCAGGATTTCAGGGCTGCAGGTTGAGGCATTGTGGGTTTTAGGTTGTAGGGGCCTAAATAATCAGAATAGGGTTCCGAAGGGGTCCACGCAGGTTTGTTTAGTATATACTTCGGGGCTCCCATGTAACTAGTTTGGGGCCGTGGTACAGATTATTTAATTACATGTACGCGTTGGACTGGAGTTCTTGAAGAACCAAACAGAAGATGACATGGAAATTGAGTGGATATGGGGATGCACGTGGGCCGTAGCTGGCGGCTCAGGGTAGAGGGTAGGTTTAGGCTTTATATAGTCCTTCTAAGGGGGCGAATGAAGGGGGCTTCTATTAGCATACACATGGTCTATGGTTTAAGGATTAGCGTGTGCGGAGAAGCAAGGGAAAGAGACAATAGAGCTTGCAATGGAAGCTGGGTTCATCCCTATATAGGAATTGTCGTGTAGCGATGGTTTTGGGCTATGGCGCGGTATAGCAAGTACAGCTATATAAGGATGATTGAGCTAGAATTGCTAGAGCATTAATAATTCATCAGGCTTTGTGTGCAGTACCGGTCTAGGGTAATGGCGTGGTAAGGTAAAACGCCTCCTTATCAGGACTTGGTATTATCATCTCCAACACACCAGAATTACCGGTTTCGGGTGAAGGGGTTTGGGGATTGTATAGGGCTCACGGATTGGGCTCGTCTACAAAAGGATTTTGAGTGTGGGTATGTTCGTGAGGAATCCTGTCCTAGGTGCCTATTTTGGTCCCTACATGCATGGGCCTGCAGAACTGAAATCGTGTGTCGAGCTGTACGGGAAGTGTTCTACACAAAGACTGACCTTAAGCAATAAATGCGTAGCCCGCCCCTACGCTGAAGGTAGTTTGGGTGCACCATTTGGGAAGTCTGGGCAGGTGCTCGTCTGCCACGGCCATGCTACGCCGCCCTTCCCCTTAGGAAGCTCCCAGCGATGGTTGGGCACCCCAGCAGCGGGGTTTGGGGCTGGCAGACAGAATCAACTGCAATGCTATTTCCTTGTCACCCTTGTGGAGCAACAGTCGAACGCACTCCCAATATTGTAATTCAAGCGGCCTCTACATTGCACAAGACAGAAGCACTGAAGGTTTTGGGTTTAAAGCGCCGGTTCTAGGGCTCGAGGCATAGAGCCCAGACTCTTGCAAGAAGGGCAGAGAAACAGTTCTCATTGAGCATTTCACTGCGGAGGTTGAGGAGCTTGAGCACGGACGGGAACTGAAAGCTACTCTTACAAGGTAAAAACCAAGATATGAAGTACAAACCCTTGTTTTACGGCTTGGGATTTAGGGTCTTGTGGTCCAAGAAATCGCGTTGAGGGTTCAGGGTTTCGGGGTCTGGGCTTCACGGTTGGCGCTGCAGGAAGTTGATGAAAAGCAAGAATGGGTAGAAAGGCGCGTGGATCTCATTTTTCATGTCTTCAAAAGCTAAGGCCAAAGCCTCACGACTGGTTTGGGGTCTCGGGATGACTTGGGTTGTTCCAGACAGTATAACTCTGTAGTCTCCTTAGGAGTCATTGTTGCTTCATAGTATGGTATAACCCTAAAGAATCGTGAAATTCATTATAGGTCTAAGGAGACTATACAACTGGGGGCTTCCCAAGATCAGGGATATTATTTTGGAGGTCCCAGTAAGTAAGGTGGTAGTATGTTGGGGTCTATCTTGGGATCCCGATTCATGGAAACTACCAATTCTCTACACCCTAGGCCCCCCAAACGGTTAACCTAACAGTCCCTCCAACCTTTCCCCCCCGCCATGCCCTAGACGCTAAACCTCGTAGTTCCTATGCACACCATTGCCTAAACCCTAAACCCTGTATAACCCATTATAGTAGTTTCCATTTTCTTTTCCATTATCCCAATATAACCCTAACATTGCCCCAATATCGCCCTTATCTTCCCTAAAGACAAGGCTGCAAGCCTTGCCAGAGAAAGAGGAAACAACAGCCATGGACCGCAGCTACTTGGCTGGTACTTGGAGGTTTGTGGGTAGTTCGGGTTCAGGGCATCGGGTTTGTTTTGGGGTTTGGGTCGTTGAAAGGGGGGTTGCAGGGGGAGGAGAGAGAGAGAGAGAGAGAGACATAGAGAGAGAGAGAGATACGCACGTATAAAGAGATGTATAGGGGATATACTTGGCTTGATGTGTTTGGGGCTAGGTAGCGGTAAGCCCAGGCCATAATTAGGTAGCCACTACTCACGATTATAGAAACATTATTCGCTACTATAGAAAACACGAGTGGTTTGTACCATACCTGCGAAGATTCTTGCCCGGCGTACTGGAAGTTCATGACTAGGGTTCTAAGTGCACCATATAGGGTTTGAACCATAGCTATGCTACGTACAACGCCAATTTCCCAACCTTCAACCCACAATCGCTGTGCCTTGCCTAAACAATGAGCTGTAAAACCTTAAACCTGAAACCATAGCGGGTCCTTGTGGATGTCCTGCGTTTTTGGAACATGTCTCATCACCGCTTGAAAGGAACTGCGGACAAACCCTCGCCAAGAAAGGACTCAAGTGGTCCTAGTTCCAACGCTACACCCTAAACCCAACCTTTCCTCTACACCGTAAGCCTTCGTAACACGCAGGCACCGTGGTGCTCCCGCGACCGGGCAGCTCAGCTCTGTTTTTCCCAGTGTTGGGGTTTTGGGTCTTGGCAGCCCTGCAGGTGGAAGTTTTCGACCGTGTCATTGTTATTCCTCGGACATCTCTACTAAGTTGTCGTTTTCTGCTTGTAGCTCCCTTTCCTCTTTCACAAGGTTCTCACACGAAGGGGCTGCCTAGCAAGTGCCAGCGAGCTCAATCAGGGTTATCTGCAAATTCACAGCAGCAAAACCAGTGCCCCCCCCCCCCCCCTGGTTGATCTTGCCTTACCTAAACCCTGAGTCCTGGGAGCTTCAGAGAGCTTTGGTGCATAGGACTTGGGGTTCAGACCTTGGTGGGTCAGCGGGACTTAGTTGGTTTACAAGGGGGATACCTGGGGGTAGCCTCTAATCAAAGCTTCACCCTACAAAGTAGATCTTTCCTGAACCCTCCCATGTAGTCTTTTTGGGTGTGGTTTGTATTTCATTTAGGATGCAAGCTGCTTCGAAACCCTAAACATCAAGGAGATGGCTGGTACGCGCCACCGGCGATGAGCTCCAGCGCCGGCTTTCCCTGGGGCGAACTCACTGCGCCAGGCAGCCTGAAGTACCGTAGAAGCCTGGGGTGTATGACTTGAGGCTTCAGGTTTCACAGTTTAGGGTTTGAATTGGGTGTTCAGGTTTTGGCGGGTGAGGCTCTTTGAGGGTTTGGAATTCGGATTTGGAGCTATGTCGGGATGATTAGGTTTCATTTGTGAAGGATGGATAGCCGATGGAAAGTAACATGTATAATGAGACACGAAATCCATTATTATTATGATTATTATTATTGTTATTATTATTGGACGGTGTTGATAGAGTTCAGGGTTCTTGGACTTTCCTTGTAGAAGTCTGACTGAACACTGCTGTGAACATGAAATAGAGGCTTTGATTAGATAGCGGCCTATAGAGTGCAGCTTCTTGCACTTGAACGTAGAAGCCTGAATAAATGCCAAAATTAGTTCCCTGTAATTTTTTTAAGCCTATAGCAGAAGGGGCCAAGGCTTCCTTCTAATCAAGAAGGCCCTCTACAGGAATACTGTCCTCGTAAGTTGTGCCCTCACACACTGAACCAGATCTCAAGACCTGGCCTGGAAGGCTGGGGGGGTAGAAAGAAAACCGCCCGGTCAGGGAAAGTCTACTGCTTACTTACAGACTTACTTACTTGCTTACTCACTTCCAGTCTTTACTGATTGACTGACTTAGTTACTTACTTGGGCGCAGTCCTCTGTTGTGTCCAGGATGCTGCAGGAGAGGCCTTAAGCTCCATACATGCGTAGGAGCCCCCCCCAATGGGGAAGCCTCATATTTCTCATGAAGTGCTGTGCATCCCTACTGTCGATGGGGCATAGCTTCCACCTCTTTTTGGCCCCATAGTTTAGAACCCGTTGCAACAGCTCATGAATGGTGCAAGGTTTCTTGCGTCCACTTTCAGCCCAAGCTGAAAACCCGAAACCGGAACTAATGAAGACATGCTTGCTTCTTCATGGGCAATGATAAGCAAAATGTAGCCCACTTCTAATCGGCGGTTTCCCCAAATTAGTACCTTGAGTGGGGTCCCTATCATAATGACTATAGTATTTGGGGGTCTATATTGCAATTGTACCCTTAACACAGTTCTGGCTACATGAGGGAATATATGGGGCTGCTGATCATTGGGTCATAGGCACGGATATGAGCAGGTTATTAATACCCATGGACCTCCAAGTAATCCTTACGGCTTACCAGCCCTGGACTCTTCGTACCCTACTTTGCTGGGCAAAGTATGACAACCTTACTGGCTAGGAATTTAGAAGATCGTACTGAGGTTGTCTCTTTTGCGTGTTGGAGTGTGTTCCAAAGACTCCAAACCGTAAACCCCAAAGCCCAGTCCCTAAACCCCAGACCCCAAACCCTGAACCCTCATTCCTAAACTCTTTCCTAGCTTGGGAAACCCCATGAAAGCCTGTGCTTCTTGAGGCGCTGAGCAAATGCGAAGTCTGGGTCGGCGCTTGGGCGCAGAGGCTGGGTGGGGATCCCTTTAGCAGAGTTGTAGGGGATTTCCCAGATGAGGGGTATCTTTTGCGGTCCCCATGATATTATAGTGTTTTGGTTTATCTATTGAGATCCCCGTCTTTGAGAAATTACCATACTACCCTGCAGGTCTACATGCACATGAACAGTTTTGAGGGTTTAGGGTCTGGGGTTCAGGGGTCAGGAGAGGTTTGGGGCTTGTTTTACATAGGTCTTGGCGACCACACCTTTCCTCAACCCAAACGTCCCTTGACCCCCAAGGGTCTGTTGCTGAGGACTTGAATGTGGCTGAATTCTCTAGTTTGCCTTTTTTGGGCTGAAGGCTCGACAGCCCTGATCCCCAAACCCTAATCTCTGGAGGCTACGAAGTTTAATCGAAACTTTGTAACGGCTCAACTCTACAAATTTCCTTGGAATCCCTGCAGAACCCCTACAACACGCTTTAGCGGGACCTTTATAATTGGAAAACGCCGAGGTCAATCCAAGCGCCTGGCACCTTCGTGCTGCGGGCCTCGGCCGCTGCGTTGCAGCGGCGCAGGCGGGATTTCATAGTACATATGCGGGCATGATAGGGAATATCATGCTTCTTTCAAGGGATTCTCCAGGGTCTAGGATCTAGCCTAAATCCGAGAGAGTCGCAAAAACGTTTCAGTATGGCGAAGGTCACTAGGTCCACCAAGCAACAAATCCCTGGTTCTTTTCTCGGGTGTTCGCGCAAAGCGGCGACCCCAAGCCTCCACAAGGTAAAAGGTAAAGTTTGGTGTCTTCCTTAAACCCCAATTATCCTAATTGCAAGTTTTAGTAAGCCCGCAGACAAAAACAAGCCTTCAACACTAGGCCTTCCTGAAGCCTGCCCCTCCTACTCCCACTTACCTACTCAATTCAAGAAGAGTTCGTCAGTCTTTCAGGAGCCATAAGGTACTAAGACCCAATATGGAGTATAGGATTCTGTACTGCATGATTGCTAATCATGTCCCTCGAAAAGGAGCTAGATACGGTACCCGTTTAATGAGTGTCCAAAGTAAACAATGCCTAAATTCCGAACTTATTGTCTTGAAACATGTGCCGACAAGCAGAAACCAAAACCCCAAACCTTACATCCTAAACTACGTCTCAAACCATAAACAACCTTAAACCCCTCATCATAGACCCTAGCTACAACCTAAGCCCTAAACCCTGAGGATCACCGCATGGAACCAGAAGAAAACACAACACATTGGTAATAGTTCCTACTACGGCTACATGAAATTAGTCTTCATTTGGTTGTCCATTTGATTCTCCCTTTTTGGGTGAATATCCTTGTATATCACTTTATTCTCTTGTAAAGAGACCTAGAGTGTTGACATTTAATTCTCAACACTCATCGGAGATGGTATCCCGAATCCCTAACCCTAAGCAGTAGTTTCAGTCGTTTCCATGATTTCTATGATATGCTGTTTTTTCTTTTTTTAATCCGTCTTGGAGATGTGTAAAGGATGGACACTGGATTCGTGATGCAGGGTTTTGATTGTAAAACGCTAACACACTCACCAAAAACGATAACAACAACTTTTATACCGAAAATTGGAAAACGATGGCACACCCACTAACTTTTCAATGACCAGTTGCCCAGACAACAAATCAAGCACGGGCATCATATAATCTCTATGCTATCCCTAAGCTCTACACTAATAAAGGCCCACATATTTCCCTAATCCACATGCAATTATATACTATACTGAACCATATTACACCATACTATATTGTATTATTCTGTACTGTACTATACTATATACTATACTATGCTATAATATTCATATAACCCCAATATAAACCCTAATATAATCCTAATATAAACCCTAACATAGACCTTAATATTATCCCTAAACCCTCAAACCCCTAAACCCTCAACCCTAAACCCTAAACCCTCAACCTTATACTCTAAGCTATACCTATTGAAAAGATGCGTGGTGATCAGGCAATGGCCTGGGGTGCATTGGAGGCGCCACCTGGACTTGGCGAGTAGGGGTTTCAGGGTTTGAGGGTTTAGGGTTTAGGGTTTGGGGGTTTAGGGGTTTGAGGGTTTGAGGGTTTAGGGTTTAGGGTTTGGGGTAAAAGGTTTAGGGGTTTGAGGGTTTGAGGGTTTAGGGGTTTAGGGTTTAGGGGGTTAGGGTTTAGGGGTTTGAGGGTTTGAGGGTTTAGGTTGGGTACTGCCCCCCCTCAAACAGTTGGATAATAATTATAATATGGTTATATATAGCCCTTAGTAGGACCCCTAATATAGACTGTTACTGGGGGGGGGGCAGTACCCAAGGTTAGGCTTTAGGGCTTGGGGATTTAGGGCTTAGGATTTAGGATTTGGGTTATAGAGTTTAGGGTTCAGTGTCTAGGTTAAAAAGTTCAGGATTTGATTAGGGCTGAGGGTTCTTGTTTTGTTCATGATGAAGTGTCTAGCGTTCAGACTGTCCGGCTGTGGGGCATTTACCCCCAACATCAAACTCACAGAAGGGTGCTGTAGAGGCTCAATTCTGTGACAGTGATCAAGAGGGGCATGGGGTTTCGTGTTAGTTTGTAGCAGGGCGGGGTTTGGCGTGCTTTGGGCCCACTTCAAGGCCTCTACCGCTGGTGGAACTGTAATCTGGAAATAAGACCCATCCGAAGGCTCTTGGGATTGTCCCCGGGCTTTGAGGCGGAAGGTTGAAACTTTGGAGCTAAGGTTTGGTTGCTCGCTTCGCTCTCCCCAAACATGAAATGACGTCCCACCTTCATGTAGCATAATCCGGGGCCCGAAGAGTGTTCAATATTAGGGAGGGATTTCATTCAAAGCACTGGATAGGTTTGCCTTTAAAGCCTATTCAAAGTCCTTTCTATCGAAATCGAATCAAAAACTACTTAACCGTTAAATGAAATCAATTGAAGTCTCACTTTTTTTTACCCCTGAGTTAACTCTTTGATAGCTGGAGGGTTGAATATTGGGGGGAAGAGATGAATGCCCAACAGCCCCAGGCGGATCGACCCCAGCAGATAGGGCCTCGGGTTCAGGCTTAGGATTGAAGGCTACATTCCACCGCTATAAGGCAAACACCTGAGGCCGAAACTGAGAGCGATCAGGACCCACAGTACCAGAATCCGAGCAAACTTAATCATAAGCCCCAGCCCTATAGACCTTAACCTTCTAAGCCTTGAACCTACAACCAGAGATCGAACTCCTCAACACCAAAGCACAGAGCCCTGGAGTGCAAATACCTGCTTAGTTATAGACAATGCTTTCGGCCTCAGGGTTTAGGGTTCCGGGTTTAGGATGGACCTGAATTCCTTAAGGCACCAAAGCCTCTCCTTATACCCTTAATCCCTCAACCCTCAATAGCAAAGCTCCGAGTCCTAAACCCCAAGCCCTGCATCCCAGAAATCCAAATACCTGGGCCTACTCAAAGGCTGAAAGGGACAAATAGGGGCTTTATAGGAATTTGGAGAAGAAATGGAAACCACTATTTAGGGTGCAGTCTTCAGTGTTTAGAAATATTACTCCCAGAATGGAGATGCAGATGGAAAAGAACATGGAACATGAACTGGGCTTATATATGTAGAAGGCGAAATTTGTGCTACGTAGGAAAGATTGCTTAATCACCACTATTGTTTCGAGGCCTGTTTGAGGTACCCTATACCATAATTATACATAGCATTGGTAACTGTTTTGGCTTCCACAGTAAGCCCACAAAGCCAGCTTCCTCAAGGCAGGGGGAGCAATACACGAGGCCTATGGAACCTTGCCTGCATGAAGTCGAGTCCGTCAGACAATCTGCCTCATGAGAGGCTTAAAAAGCTTTGTACGGACTTGATAGGGACTTTTGGGGGCAGGAGAGAGAGAGAGAGAGAGAGACACACACATATAAACGAAAGAAAGAAAGAGGACACATATATATATATATGTATATATATATGTACATATTTGTTATATGTTTGCACGTAGGATTTCAGGCTTTGGCTTTGGGAGTGTGGGATTTGAAAAATGATGGTTCAGGCCGGGGAGTCCAGCTTTGGCGGCCGGGGATTTTAAGAACGTTTGGGTTTTAGGACGAAGGAATTTACACTCGCTTCATGGATTGCCAGTATGGAGCACAGGGAGCATTCCGAAGGAAGCCTTGGACGTAGATGTTCGGCCCTGGTAGTCGCGCCGTTGAAGGTTCGTTCCCCCTGATATGCACACAAAGGTTCAGAACAAGGTTCAGAACAAAGCTCGCATAAAGGTAATATCTGAGCATTGTACAAGATGTTGGGGGCAGCTACCTAATGACTGGCCGCCTGGAAAGTATCATGACATCATGACTACTACTCACATCCTCCTATCATTTAGCAGCTCCACCCCAACCCCTTGACATTAAATGTCGGCTATTGCAGGGGATACTTTGTGTTTTCCAGTGTCCATGGGCGTTCAATATCATAGGGGAAGGCGTGGGACATCAAGCAACCTAACCCTAAACCTTACACACCGAGTCTCCTATGCGTGCCACTTTATCTCTCGAGTACCCATGTTCTTATTGAGGGGAAGTACATGTCTGTTCATAAGCCCAGGCCTCGCTGGCCTAATAGGGAATAGGGGGCTGTTTAAGCTGACGTCCCTATGCATCTGGTGAATTTTTGCGGGCTGCAAACCCTAAACGGTTTGGCAGACAGGCAGATCAGTGCCATAAGCCCTAAACGAGACCCAACACACTGAAGCATGACTTCCTGACTTTGACCTCGGAGCCAAACTTACAAGTGCTCTTCCATTTTTTTTGGGAGTCCAGAGTGACACCCCAGATTCCTCAAATCCCCCGGACAAGTTTTAGCTTTGACCCAAAATCCTAGTCATTTCTGTGCAGACCCAGGCTCTGAACTCCGAAGCCTCCACCCTGAACTCATGGGTTCCTGCAATATGTACCCCCCCCCCCAAACTACACATTACTTGACCTTAACTATCCTGAAGCACCCGTAGACCAAGCAGTAACCTAGAGGGAGGGTAGTGTGTGGATGCGAGGTGGGCAACCCATGCTATGCCCTGAACCCTAAACTATCTAAAAGCCCCAGAAGTCCTAAACCCAACTTAGTGAGCCCTAATCACAATGTGAACGTCAGCACAAGTATCGTTTAGAAGGATGCTAGGGGTGTATGCACAGGCTGCATTGCTATGATTGCGTTTGAGCTCAGTAGCTTCCCTGATCAATTCCATGGCTTTCAATTTCACACAAGTTGTTGGTCTGAACTTCCACAGTACTCGTGCTTCCTTGAAGTTCGTTCAATGTCAACACAAGCACTTAGAATAACTGTGGACTACAGCCCCCTCGAAGCCGTCCCGGAGCCCCAAACTTCAATCTGTTGAGACTGCAGTACAGGAGGAGAATCTGTGCCCTCTTATTAGCGCGACACTACATTACACTAGTGTTTTGTAATTCAGCTACAGCAGAAGTCTCAACAGTGACCATTTTGATGGCATTGGATTCGTTGTATAGTCGTGGTAGAGGGTGCTTCAAATGACATGAAAGTACACTGGGAAGTACCCGGGCTTGCCAACCCTACAGTCCCTTCGAACCCCTATATAAGATACCCTACAGTCCCTTTGAACCCCTAGATAAGATCAGAGACTGTTTCATGCTCTTTTTCATCTCATTATCCCTTCTTGGTCTTCATTTGGGACCCGACCTCATTTAGGGAGTGTCCCTTAGCCCAAAACCCTCCCATATCTTCATTCGAGGAGATTCTGGTGGCTGGCGGTGAGGCAGCGGCCCAGTCAGACTACGGGGTCAGACTAAGTTTCATGGGTAGTTTTCGGCAAGATGATCTCTACAGGATCGTTTGAAAAGACCCTTGCAGCAGTTAGAATCAATCGTCTAGGATTTAGCGCTTTGCGTTGAGGGTCTAAGGTTTACATGAGGGCGACCGCAGTTTGAATGCATGTCCCACATGTAGTTTCAACCCTTGAATATACACCTCAATCCTGAAACCCTAAATCTTTGGACCCTGAATATCCCTAGAGCGATCCTCAAGGGTGGAACCCGAAACCTCCAACACTCAACTTGGATCTGGAAGAACAAGAAGTACTGTAGAAACAGAAGCCTGAATAGTTGCCAACATGTGCTTCCCATAGCATAACATACTTCAAAGCTATATTTGGTCTACTCATTCGGGCCCCCTTTATGGCAGACAATCCCTAGATCAGCTCCTGTATAAACCCATGTTGCATTACGTATGTCAGTTTCTGTCCATGTGATTCTGCATGAAACCCAACGCCCAAACCCTAAATCCTACATATTCACCAGGTATGCTCCAATCCTAGATATACAGATACGACCCCCAAGCCCCTGAAAAGGACCCTATCACTGTTCAGGCTCCTAAAACTTGAACCTGATTCTATACACCCTGTACATACACACATAGACACACACATACTATACACGTACACAAACAGGATATTAATCCTTTTCACGCGTTCAAGGGGACCCTAAATTACCTAGGCGCCGACCGCTCCCACAGAAACTCCACACTCTAACTCTTAAAACGGAGACCCCAAGCCACATGACTAGACACAAATCTGTGCATATATGTATGTATTTACATTTTCAGCAATGTAAGCCTTCCAACCCTAAACGCCCTGAACTCTTCACATGGGTGGCTCAGGAGGGACGTCAATCATTACCTATAGGGACGTCGATCATTACCTAGATTCCGTGCACAAGCTTTACACGTATGGTGTAGGGTACCTCAAACAGACCTCAACATGAAACTGGGCCCCTACAGAACTCGAAGGCGCTCTTGCCGCAGCTTCGTCCTGGTGACGAGGGCTATCCAGCGCTGCTCAGAGCTAAGCAGACTCTAGGGGTACCCTTTTTTGTATCATCCTAATTTTGTATCGTCCTAATTTTGATATCAAACTGTGCTATGACATGATACAGCACATGTGTATGTACGTTACATGAGGCCTGTCTACCCTAATTATTTGGGTCTGCATTATCCTGGGACCCAAAAAAGCAGCATCAATTTGACACCCCCTCCACTCATATGTCTATGTACAATATACGTGGTCGTTGCAGGGTGTGTTTGTTTGTTTGTTCTGCATGTCAATTTTGGAAGCGTGGCTATGACTGTGAAACTCAGATGTATACAGATAAACAACAAGCTTAACAAGCATATATATGTATATATATGTATACACGCATATAGATATGTATATATATATACATGTATATACGCACACACGCACATGCCATGGGACTCCGTAGGTAGGCAGGGGTTTTTGCATTGACTATGTGGGAGTCGTCGAAGTGTTTT
This sequence comes from Symbiodinium pilosum, assembly GCA_905231905.1. Lineage (NCBI taxonomy): Eukaryota > Dinophyceae > Suessiales > Symbiodiniaceae > Symbiodinium > Symbiodinium pilosum. Next base: position 80,964 of record CAJNIZ010014447.1, read on the forward strand.
GCTATCTTCCAATGCCGTGGAAATCTAATGATTGGAGACGCCTTTAGTTTCTTTCAATTGGGGCGTGCGTCGGGGTTCTATAAGGCCCTCAGCTGAATGAAAGTTACTGTGGACCTCCGAAGCTAAACCGTGAATGCTGAACTTTTCACTTCCTCACCTTCTGCATCCAAGACCCGGCTGCCTACCTCAGTTTCCATGGTTTGGTAGCATTATCAGCTGGACGAGAGCTTCACTATCCTTCTCAAGCCTAATTTAAGCTCGACGTAAGTGCTCCCATCACAAGCTCTGTTTCCTCAATCTTCAAACCTGGATTTCCTCAAGCTTCCTCGCACGCAGATTCCCTGGGCACTTTCCCGGTAAGGCAACCCACAGCACCAGAACGCTTCACTAGCTTGTGTTTGATTGCAGTCCTCCGGAGAAGAACGCTCAGCCCCCGCACGCCCAGTCTCTACCTGTTACCTAGACAGAAAGTATGTACCTTAAAGCTTGCACCCTAGGCCCTAAGCCCGACACCCCGAAGAATTTTGTCCTGACACTGAACCCAGGGCAGATTCGGAGAATCTAAACCCTGACTGTGTAACCAAAAACCCGTAAACAGAACAACCCTAAACGACCACTTCCTGCGTAAGGACCCTCGTCTTAAATGACAAGGTTAGGGGAACAACCCCTTGATTTACGATTGTTTGGGTGCCCGTGTAAGCCGCAAGTCCCATACACTGAAGCTGCAGCTTCTGTTGCGCCTGAGGTTCCCCGTGCCCATGCGTGAGGATGGACCTGTGCAATAGCGAGCTAACGGGTCGGGGTACAGGATTTACGGTTTAGGGATTTGGGACTGAGGGATCCGCGAGCATGGTGGCGCCGCGAATCACTAAGCTATACAGTCAGTAGGATCTTAAGGGTGCCCAAAAAAGACATGTTGCATGCAGCAATATAATTTTCCTGAAGCGGGCAGAACCTGACATTTGAAACGCCCAATGCAGATCTGCAAGACTGGATGTCACAGTGTTAGCTTCTCTTACGCAGTTATCTAAAATATATTAAAGTACGGTAATACATTACATAGGGGTATTATAAGGGTATATAGGGTTTAGGGCTTAGGGACTACAGAAAGCTGCATTTTCTGTTCAGAGACGACCTGAAGCTGCATCTGTCCAACCTGAAGCTCTAAAGTAGGAAGTCAAAACGGAAACTATTGTAGTATAATACAGAGGTTTTATAGATTATATAGGGATTATATAGGGGTTATATGGGGGTAATATGGAAATTATGTAGTTATATAGGGATAAGGGAAGAGAAAACGGAAACTACAATAGTAATAGGGTATACATTGGGGGTTACACTGGGATAATGGAAAAGAGAATGGAAACTACTAGATTATTGGGGTTAGTGTACACAGCCTCAGTCCTAAACCATGTCTGTAAAGATCTTTGAAGCCAAAGCAACTAAGCTCGAAACCCCAAACCCTGGCCAACTCGTAGAACATTTCTTGTGTAGATCCTGCACGCACACCCCCTTAGACCCCTAAACGGAATCCTGAAACTCCCTAAACCAATACTAGGTGCCGTAATCTTACAACCTAGTCTCTCTCAAGCCCTGAAACCCCTAAACCTAAAGCCTAGGATTCGAGAGATGCCTCCTAGGGATCTAAGTCTAGAATCAGCACATACTTTGTGCCTGCAAGTCCAGAAATTGTACCTACGTTGGGCTAATTGGGGATCCTTAGAAGCCCCCATGACTCCAAGTCCTAAGCGCCTAGAACAACCAGACCCTCCAGGTATCCTCGCATTTGGGGTATAGGGTCCCTCGGTGGGTATTTCAGCCAACAAAAGATGGAAGGTCTTGGTGTAGAGATCCGTGAAGGAGTTCGATCGCATCTCGTGCGCTGTTCCGGCCGCCGCGGAGCTCCTGGCCGAGATCAGCGGCCAAGCAACGCCACTCGCTTCAACTGGTTTGTTGTGGAAGGACTTAGAAGAAATTGGAAAACTAAGTGCAAACTGAGGCTGCAATCGTCAATTGTTGAAGGGGAGGCGTTATACTAAACAAGGTCCAACATTACTGTGTCGTGATGGTGTCTGACAAGCGCCCGGCACGTTCTTTGCCATTATATGGAAGCGCACCCGACCCGGAATCCTAGACCTCAAACATGAGGTCCTCTCTTTCGAACCTGGACCTTGACCAACTTTGCCGAGCTTCCTCGGCATTCGAAGGCCTTGGTCAGGCAGGGTGTGGGGTTGAGGGCTTCAAGATGGGTATTGTAAGTGCTGTAGGAATAAGAGTTCACAGTTTAAGGTTTAGGGATATTGCCCCTAAAAACCGAGGATCAACTGGAAGAGCGAATGGGAAATGACATAGAAACTGGCCGCTTCCCTGAAAAAAGGTAAAGGTTGCGTTAAAGAGGTTATCGGTCTTGTAGGATTTAAGGGTTGGGGGCTTCAAGAGCTGTGTTTTTTTCTGAAAAGGGGGATTTGTTCAGGGTTTAGAATTCAGAGCTGGTGGATGCGGGGTTTTGGGTTTCGGCTTCAGGGGTAGGGTTTCGGGTTTATGAGCAGCAGGGAAGCCTGAACAGTAACCAACAATGGAGATTAAGATGGAAACAGGAATGGACAAATAGGACGTTGAGTGTAGACTGGGGCTTATAAAGCTTTTATATTAGGAAACATGGTTAAGTACCAGTAACATCCCCATTATAAGCCGTATCTTCTGAAATGAAGCCTTACGTCCTAAACCATGCGACTGATGGGCTCCTGTTTGCGCGAGCTTGTGGTGTGATGTTTCGAGGCTCAAGTTTCATGGGGTTTGTGTTGGGCCTGTTGAGCTTACCCTGGCGCCAACGGTCCAAAGTAAAGAGTTAATATATACATAAATATGTATAGATCTTTTTCCCAAAGCCACGTAGCAAGTATTATCTACTGTGAGGACACCAAAATACCGTTATTGTTTACTGGGTCCTCAGGGTGAGGCTTCCAAGCATTGTACTTCCTTTCACTTTGTGGTCTGTGGTCGAGGAAACACTTCTACCTCCGAAATATGAACTATGCGAGCATTACTTCATGGAGACGCGTGCTGCCCCTCCCTTGTTATGCCAAAACCGACAAACGGTACCAAAATACATTGGTTGGTCTAGGTAAACCCAGCAAGCCTTGGCCACTCCGCTTTGCGCCTGAAAGTTTTGTTACCCCCTACATAAGACCCCCCAAGTAAGGCCAAAACAAGCCTTGAATGGTCTTTGATTCGATTCGATTTGGAGTTCATTTAAGCCTCAGGCCAAAAGATTATGCGTTGAGCCCCTGAGCCTCACCAAAAGATCAGGCACATGCTCTTTTGCTACATGGGGGGTTCCACAAATTGGGAGTGCCTTTTCTTGGGGTTCCCTATTATAAGGATGCTGGTACAAAGTTGGAAGCCCTGTGCATGAAGATGATTGAGCACGATTAGTCAATTTGTTCAAGCTTCAGAAATGCTCATGCGAAGGATTCACTTGCCCGAAAGCCCGGCGACAATCAGGTCAAGGCTCCAAACCCCAAAGCCTTGACTCCCCTCATCCCAGATGCCAAATGCCCTGGACACATCGCAACTGAAGCGCCTGGACTTCCACAAGTTTGCAAGTGACATGTGACCGGCAGACTTCCAAATCCGGAGATTTTATGGGTTTATAAAGCGATCGTGTAGGGGTGGGGTCTATGAAGATGGTATAGGTTTCCATGGGGATCAGAGAAGGTTCGAGAGGCATCTTACAGGGGCTTCTGGGGACAATATAGGTGCCGAGGACTTGCACAAGCCTTTACTAGCGAGCAATTACATGACCTTGGGTGCATCCTTAGACAAGGGGTTCTTGCAGGGTTTCTCGGAACACCATGGCAGGATCAGCCGAACGCATCATGAAAACACAATTCCGACATCTTTTGAACACACCTTGAGAAGCCCAAACCCTAAGCTCCTGGACCCTCGACCCTCAACCCCAAACTCGAAATCTTCGAGCCCAATCTCAATTCCTCAGCCTTGACCCGCACCATTCCTATCCTACCTTGCCAATCGACTTTGCAGCAGATCAGTTTCAGGTTTGTGTGTAAGGAGTTGTTATGTTGAGCCCGTGAGCAGGCACTGCATACAAAGATCTTGCTAAGCCCGGCAATCCGAGGCGCCTGAACTACTTGTCCTGGACGGCGTCGCTGCTTGGGCTGTCAGTTCAGAGTTCGGTTTAGGGTCTAGGGCTTAGGGCTGCTTGACATTCTGGGCCCCGCTTTGGGCTCAATGCTCTGCTTTTGGGACTTTAAGTTTATCAGTTTCAGGCTTCGGCGTCTAGGGATTCAGCATCCTAGCTGAAGCGCCTATTGGGCATGCCGTCCCTGAGCAGCCCCACCCCCGCCAACGACACTTGAGGGCTTCCAAAAATATGTGGTTCCTTCTGGGGGTCCCCAGAATCAGGCTTACAGTGTACTGGGGTCCCTATTAGCGCAAGCTACCACATTAAGAGACAAAATACTTCAAGATTCTCCAATAATGTTTCATCCCGATTGGTGTAGGGAGCCTGAAGTGTGCGAAGCTCTGCCGAAATTGTTCAGCGTCCCCTGATTAGTGATGGGGGCCTTACTTGTGCGAATCGAAGCTCAACATTAGCCTTTAAATTGTGGTGCTGCAAATTAATGAAGAGTCCAGCAGATGTCGTACTCTTGCTCACATGGGGAAGGCTGCATATCTGGAGGGGCGCTCTTTCTAGTGAGTACGTCGTAGGGCGTCAGCGTTTGTGTTTTGTGGTTGCCAGTCGTCCACGTTTGTGGAGGCATCTTCGGGGACTGGGAACCTTCAAGCCCAAGCAGACCCCTTCTCGTAAGGAAGTTAAGTGCCTCTAAGCTGGCATTCGGCTCCGGGGTTAATGGTTTTCCGGGCTTCTTGAATTTTCTTTCAGTAGGCTTCTTAGCCTTTGAATTAGGCGTAATTATGTGGGACACAAAACGGGCGAGCGGGGGTAGTACAGCAGATGGGGAAAATCAGGTAGATGGTCTGGTGGTTGGCTAACCACCAGCAAGTTTAAATCAGGAAGGTGTTCAGAGATTAGTGTTTAGAGGATCAGGTAGATTTCCAGGGCCTCTCTAGGCCCCTTGACAAGGAGAATTTGTTCGGAGGTCTGTCGTATATTCGCCCTAATACCTACTTATTACACATGGAGGAAATCTTTAGGTACTCTGTATGCATTATATACCTTCTACATCCCACAATTACAGTATATTGAGGATCATAAGTTGTGCAATATGCATTCCGTCCCGCCATAAGTCGAAGATCAGCCAGCGGAGATGTCAAATCGATGGCCATAGGTGCTCATACAGATCCTAGATGCAAGGAACTTGAACCCAAATGATTCGTAGGAAGTCTTTCAAATCTCCGCTTCCTCCTCAAAGTTTCATTTTTCGTGAGATTCCCCATGCATCCCTTGAATAGGAATCTGGGGTCTAGGGGTTAGGTTAGGTGACATCTTTGCGTCTGTAGGCTTCCGAGGTTCCAGACTTTAGCTTATAAGGTTCAATCTTTTAGAACGTTTTGTAGTCTTTCGCTCTCAGATGGCACTAAGCCCCCCAAGACCTAAGCCCCAAATCCTAAACTTGAAATTTCCAAACTTGAACACCAAACCCTTAATGACCCTCATGTACCCAGGATTCTGGAGAACGGTCCGCCTGCTGCTGTAGCAGTAATCGGTCCTTTGATTCCCTGCTGAAGAGGGATTTGAGAAGTTTTGTTAGATCAGGATACTGCTTCGGTTGAGGGTTCACAGGGTGCTAAAATCGCTGGGCACGATGAGCAAAGTTTCGTTCCTCGACTGGTTGCAGTGTTTTACAACGAGAAGTATCTAAGCTTGCATAGACCTACAAAGACATTTCAGCGTTTATTAGCGTTTCACCAACATTTGCGGGCCAGCTTTGAAGCGTGTTATCGGGGTGCATTGGGTCCATCGGGATATGTAGAAACACATTCTTTGGGGTTCGGACAATTGCGTCTCCCTGTTTAGGGGCTCCCGGGAACCAAGTTCTAGATGACTTTTTGGGGTCGAGGGTATAGGGTCTAGAGTTTAGGGTGAAGTTCCCCCCGCTTTAAGAACGATGCGTGGACTTTTGCACATTGGTGACCCTGAGATTTGAGGTACCCTTTTTTGTTAGTACGTTGATCTAGTGTATCCTGGTGGGATTGATCTACAACTGTAGCACTCGACCTTTGTTGGAGTTCTTCTTCTTCATATCAAGGGAGATCTAAATCGTTGTTAGTGGTGGGTGCCAGAGCAACCAAGTTCTGATTGCACTTACCGTAGCTGATGCTGCGGGCGGGCCCAGTAGCGCAGACTTCATTGACATCTGGCAGATGATATTCCTCGCAATCCAGCTACAATGGACCTGCCATCAATGGCACCTTTGCCATTCAGCTCCCAGCAAGCAACCATGGACAATTCAAAGTACCCTATCCTAAACCCCAATATATACCCCATTATAAAATAGTAGCTCCCAATTTCTTTACCATTGTCCCTATAGTAGTGCCCTATGTATGCCAACCGGAGTCCGTAAGGGTTCTCAAAACAAGGGTCCTTGGGGAGCCATACTTGGATGCTCTCTTGACCTAGTATGTCTACTTAGGAACAGAGGTCATGGGGCTCATGCTTGCGGTTCGGCTTGGTTGATTTTGGAGATAGCAGGTAGTCAAAAGATCTTCCAAGTAGGGGTGTGCAGGGCTTTTGAAAAGATGATTTAGGCCTCTTTCCAGGATTAGGGGGGATGAGCTCGCATATTCGCTTGCTCTACTTGAAATATTGGTTGACCACATCTGAAGGGGCATTTTAGAGTTTAGGATTGAGGGTGTTTCGTTCAGGGTGCAGGACCTGGTCGAAATCCCCAAGCCCAAAACCCTAGACCAGCAAACACGCTGAGGATCACGGAGATCTTGCGCGCATGCGATTCTCGGCGGCAGTCAGCAGAGTCCCCGCCCAAACCCCCCAAGGAGTGCTACCAATATAGTATGCGGGCTTCTGCAATATTTGTTTGTTTTTTGCTGGGTTCTGAAAACCATCGACTCCGGAAAGGGCTAAACAGGGATCTTACTATTTTGGGCAGTGTGGCTATGTAAGAAGACCCCCCCCATCGTGCGAAATTATCATATTATGCCAGCTTTGACCATGTTTGCAGGGCTGCCAGACAACCAGAAACCGCGAGCCCAATCCCCAAAGGACCCTCCAATGCATCCTGAGCAAGTACCTTGTGGGTTTGGCCTGGTTGTTGGGTCAGCGTCGCTGTAGTATTTCTTAGGACCACAAGGTGTTCGACAGAACTCCCCACATGCTCGTTGAGTCGGACCACAACTTTGCTTTGAGAGCCTGAATAAACAATATACAGGTACGCATGTGCATACACCCGTCTCTCTCTCTCTCTCTCTTTTCTCGCTCTCGGGTCCCTAATGGGCCTACTTTGAGAAACTGAGCTCCTAAACCGCAAGACTCTACATGATAAGGGCTTCAATTCCGTAACCTTAATAGGTGACGGATGCAGGAAAATGCCCAAGCTCCAAACTAAAAACCTCAAGATCCTCTATTGCCCCCACAGTATCTTCCCCCACCTCCAAGATGAGAGCCAACGCTTATTTGTCCTTGAATTGGGAATTGGGCGCTGACTTGATTTCATAGAAAATTCTGAACTTTATCTCCCAACATCTGGGATATTCGCCCAGACAATGGACAATCCTTTGCCAGTCCTCTTTATGTCTCCAGGTTCCCCGATTGAACTTCTTGCGGTTTTAGCACCCGTAACCCCAAACCCGAAACCGGAAAACAGAAGCCGTAAACCTTTCAATGGCCTACCAAGGGCCGCCTGTTTTGAGAACCCCCCATTTAAGATAATAAAGGCTGCAGAAGTAGCCCTACAGTACCAGAATCCTTGTTGTTCTGAAGCTCCCATATGAGTTCTTATGACCCAAGCAAGCCTAAGCGGAGGCCCTTAACATCAAGGCCAAACCCTTGGCCCAAGACACCAAGCTCTAAAAGGCCAAACTAGCAAAAGTGAGGACGCGGCGTTAGAGGACTCCGGACCATCCTTCGTCGCATACGTCGCTGACGCGTCCTCCTTGGCGTGCCTTGGAGAGGTTTGAGGTTTCGGGATTTGGGCTTGCGAGTCAGCGCTTCAGTCTATAGGGTTCAGGGCGCTGCATTTAAGCCCCGAGGCTTAGGATTTAAGACCCCTGCGTTGGAGCTTGGAGTTTTGGGCTTAGGCCTTGAGGTTACTATTCAGGGCTCAGTGGCTAGGAAAAAAGGATGTAGGTTTAGCCCAAGAGGGGCGGCTATCTTATATGGTAAAAGTAGGGAACTGGATTTAGCACGCATCATGTGTGGGTGCCTGCACAATCTGAAATTTCTGAGACCTCGGAGGTAGTTGAACAAGTTCCGGACATTGAATTCAGATTTAAAAATGCTTCCCGCCTTTTTCTACCCTTGGACTCTTCCCCTGCCCACTACTGTACCAGTCATGATCACAGACAGGGAAGATATTCGTGTATATCACAAGCACAACTACAGTTTGTGCCGCCATTAGTATACGCGCAGGGAGAGCCCATTGAATGCTACACGAACACCATCATGTTTCATGGTCAGGTGCGTGAAGGACATGCGCACGGCATTTGACATTGGGCAACGGTTCAAAATAAACTCCATGAAGCCCAGAATGGGGATCCCCAGAATTAAATCTTCAATCTGCCCCAAGGCCCCAAAAGTACACTGCAATCCCTAAACGCTAGGCCTCATGCAAGCCTCAGCCCTAAACACTAACTGCTCAACCCTAAACTATGTACATCCTTACAGCCCTTTTTGGGATTTCGAGGGTACGGCTAGTTCCGAGAAAAGACCAATGCATTGTCTACAGCGCCGGCCAGGCTGTCATCTAGCCTGGGTTTCAGCGCTCGCGTTCGGGCGTAGGCCTTAGAGGGTAGTGTTCTACTAGGGCCTTCCTTGCCTGAACGCCTGAAGAATCCCAGCATCGAGACGTGGGTCTAGATACCTTGACATATGAAAAGCTTCACGATCCCTACACATGCCCCATGTACCTTATACAATCCCCTTTGATACCTGCTGCTGGCTTTTGACAAGTCGTGGACTTGGTGAAACTTAAGGGCACGTGGTCTCGTCGGACCCCCATATCTCCCTAAAGCCCTGAAATGCCCCCAACTCCGGATCCTAAACCCCAAGGCGTTGAGAAACTCCGATACAAAAGTGGCAGAGTGGCCCCTTGTAATGGCAGCCTGGGCACGAAGACACAGGCTCTTGCAACGAAGTGTAGCCTAGTTAGTAAGTACCAATATTACGGGCCTAGATTCTTCGCAGAAGTATATAGTACATGTTTAGTATAGGGCACCGCAAATAGACTTGAAAAGGATACTGGCAGTTATTTGGGTCTCTACAAATACTTCAGCTGCTTACTATCTGAAGAGGCAGCATTTGCGATGTCTCCCAAGGCCTGAGCAACGTAAAGTCTCACAGCTCTTGAACCAGTCTCTAAAAATGCAGGGTCCCTATTTGCAGGTGTATAGTATTTTGCCGATGTATGTTTTGAGGTGCTTGGAGAGCGCGATGGCGACGAAGCATGTGTCGACACTGGTTTGCCCTAGGAACTGCATTGCAGGTTTGGTGGTTTTCTAGGGTTCGTTAGATTTGGGGTTTGTACGGTTCAGGCGCTGAATCATGTTCAGGATTAGTAATGTATCTTGAGAATGGTTACTATAGTCTCCGACTGAGAGTAAGATAATATCCTACGGGTATAGCATTCTAGAAGAAAAGTGATAGACCATAATCGGTCTTAGTCCAACCAGTAAGAACTGGGGCTTGGGGTTGAGGATTAGAGTTCAGAGTTGGAGGGTTGGGTGGCTTATAGTTGATACAAGGAATGCTGCATGGCTCTAATTGCCTTGCACATTTAAGGTTCTGCAGCGCAAGGTCTCTCCTACATTTGGAAACTGTGTTGTTCTAGCATACCTGAGTGTTATCCGTGCATGCACTTCCCAAATTGACCTTGCTCTTGTCCTCGCCAATGGGAACGACGATCCTGCAGAGAACATCAACAAATGGGGTCCTCCTAATGTATCCCGCGGTTCCGTAATCTTAACATGTGTCCCTACCTGCTTCCTGGGTCCTCATTATGGGTATAAAAGTTAGTATAGAAGGACTCCAGGATTAAGAGACCATACTACCGTTGTTGATTAACAATCCTGCATGACCTATTAATATGCTATAGTACCTTATTTCCCCAGGTATATGGTACTTGGGGTCATGCAGGTTTTTTAGTCTCCACCCTAGGGACCCAGAGTTCCAACCTTCTGGTCTGAGGAGCAGCACGTGGCCTGAGGATGGAAGTTTGTTGGTGGCAGAGCTCCAAGCAAGCTGCGGAGAGGCAGCAGGGTAATTCAGGATTAAGTGACGAGCCAGTGTCTACAGTCTTTAAAGGGGGTCATGTAGGGGAGTATACGTTGGGGTTCTTAAGGGGGATACTAGTTACTAGGAGTTTAGACTATGGCTCATATGGTGAGACTGAAAAAATAATGGGCAATGTTGTTGAGGGCTTAGAGTTTAGGGATATTGCCCCTATAAAGGGGAAGAACGTGGAAATATGGTACATCAAATGGATGCTGGGGGTATATCGTGGTTTGTATGGATGGCGAAGAGAGTATATAGGGTTCCTCCGGACTCTGAGTAAGCGTATATACTGGGTGTCCGAATATGCATGAAAGCGATGGATCGTGTAGTGTAGGGGTTCCTAGAAATAAGGGGTCCTTTTCTGGGGCCTTACATTGCGGATTACAGTATTTTGCAGCATCCAAGGGGGACCTGAACCCCATTTCTTCGCGGGCCCATCAGCGTAGTTAATTTGCTCCTCCCTGCCTAATATCCCCCCTCGTGATATGACATATTAGGGGCATTATGTATGGAAAGAAATGGATAGGGCTGCCATTAAAATCCTGCTTTCAAACGGAAATCAATACCTAATCAATCTTGATTGCTTACTTGAATAATCCATGGGATATTTGATTGATTAAGGCCCGTTTCAAAGTAGTCTTGCCCTTCTTTGAAATGTTCTTCCAGATTTTTAGGCCCGTGAATACATTGATTAACATGAAGGGCATCTAATTATTGTAGGCGGAAGGGATTGTGTATGTAAATGTATGTATATCTGTCACTTATTTGCACGCATGTACATACTTGCACACCAGGGCTGAGTTTGGGGGTTGAGGGTTTGGCGCTTTGGAGTTTGGGGTTTAGGAAGCTCTCTCAATATCTATGGGGTCCGTTGCGATGCTGTCGAGTGAAAGAACCACATCTACCAGCGCGTATGCAGGGGATGCTACGTGTGAGACAAGGGCACGTTTTGGGTTTGATTACGTCCCGCCCAATATTAAAACCCCGTACCATCCTGATATTCAAAACTAGTAACCGTTTTAGTATATCATAGTGGGAATGTATGATTTCAGGGAAGTAGGGCTTTTAGTGTTAGAGAGAGAGAGCGCGCGCAAGTTTCTGAAAGGGCCACACATCGCTGGAGAACACATGGATCTTCCAGTCTCAGCAGCCGCCGATGAGCCATAGTCTAAACTCCTAAAGTGGGGGTAATATAGGGCATTATAATAGGGGAATTTTTAAGGGGATACTAGTTACTAGGAGTTTAGACAATGGCTCAGATGGCTTTTGCTGATGCGCTCAGGCAAACAACTGACGGCTGGGACATTTTTTGAAATCTCTGTTGGGCAGACCTTGAGCTGTGACGCTGGGCCTGGCGCGTCTACACATGTCTTCTCAGTTGAGTGAGAATCTCCGCCAACATCCCCTAGATCTTATGAGCCCCGGTGTGTACTCCCTGCGCATGCCATTGTCTAGAGGTCCCTGTATGTGGGGAACAGCCATTGCGGCCACACTCCCATGTGCCATTACCTGTGTATCCACACACACGAAAAACAAAAGGGTGGTTCCCAAGAAGCACTTCCCAGGCAAGGATTCTACAAGCAATGATTACTCACGAGCATCTCTCATGGTTCTGTTCTTATTTTTAACAGGTAGATGTTAACCATGGCTTTCACCGTGAACCCTAAGCTTGCATCATTAAGTCTTGAGCCCGTAAAACCCAGCCTTAGTCGGAAACCTTCACCTGAAACCCTCAAGTCCAACTCCTTCGGCTTTTCATCCGTCTGCCCTCATCCAAGACACCTTGAGCATTTCATAAGGTATAGATGGTAGGTCGTGAACATTATTGTCCCGGTTTGGTCCCATTATACTCCGGCCCTGAACATTCAGCAATTTTGACAGCCCCTGAGATCCCGTTGAAGCCTTAAGACTCCAGTAGTTCTTCCAACGCTAGTATGGGGCATGTACGAAGGGGGTGAGGGTGCAAGGTTTAGGGTAGTGTTGGGCATTTACTAAGTGGCTTCTACATCCCAAGCCCTAAGCCTTGGGTTCTACTTTCAAGGTTTTGTTTTTCAGAGTGGCGTATGGCTTACATGCGTTCTGGTATAGAAGCAGAACCCCCGGGTTTTCTCTTAGGCATGAAAATCTTAGCCTTGAAGCCAGAAGGGCTCCCAAAGCTCCTGCACTCCCCGCACTGCAAAAACTCTTAAATGAACCGGAACCGTACATCCTACATGACCCAAAACCGCCTGAAGCCTTACATGGTTTGGAGGTGCTGTTTGCACTTCGCGGCCGGGAGGGTGCAATTCTGCCACCTGGAGCGGTGCCCTACCAGGTCATCAGTTGGGCCCTTTGGGGTCGGGTCTGGGGTTTGGAGGTTAGGGCTGGGGGTTTAGGGTTTGGGGTGTGGGGTTTCCAGTTGAGGGTGTGGAGCTTCAGGTGTAGGGTTGAGGGTTTTTGGGCACCCGTTTAGGTGGGGTCTGCGGTTGGGAGGCTTGTGAGGGATTCGGGCTTTAGATGTAGGGGCATACAGGGCTTTGTGGATTCTAGGGTATTTACGGTTAGCTTGTGTGTATCTGCCTTTACCACGGGGTCTTGGCAGAGGTCAAGGGTTTGTAGTGCTTGCAAGATGGTGATGGCTTAGGCCCGCCAGCCATGAAGCGCTGCAAAGCGCGGCTCCTTCAACCATAAAGCAGGTTAGGATGTTATGACCGTGGATAGATCAATCACACCAAACATCAGCCCTAAACCCTAAACCCTTGTCAAGAATTCCTTTTGAAATAAGTGCTCTTTGTTTTTGAGGCCGCTCTGCTCTAAGCCTTGTTCTTTAAGCACTAGATTTTGGGGTCAGGGCATACTTGGAGGGTGCCCTCCCCCAAACTAACTTGGAACTCCGCAAGGCCCCCTCTTGAAGGCACTGTAGTCGCAGTGCGCTTTTTTTTGGGAGGGGGAGGGGGGAGGGGGTGTCCATTGTAAGTTTCCAGGTAAGGTTATGGCTGCAAACTCAGAGGCTGCCCCTCCCTGCGGAAAAGGTAATGTAGGTGCCTTTTTTTACTTAGGCTAGTGTTTTCAGGATGTTTCGTTCCTACTCTCCCTAGTTGTATAATAAATATCAGAAGTATTATGGAAAATACTGTTAACTCTCCAGGCTCCTACATCAGTTGTCTGAAGCCGACAGTTTTCAGCCGTTTCAGGGTGAAGCTTTACAAAGAAAGTCCTTGAGGTGGGTGGTTCCAGAGGGGTACTGTAGACGCCTACAAAATTATCCATAGTGTCCCCTTGTAATCCTCATAGAATCAAAAAAATAGCATGGGCCCAAACCAGATTCTAATTATTCAGGCCCCTACATTTCATAATGTTTGGTGTTATACTACAGGGCTTAGGGTTTCTGATCCACTCCTTCGGCTTATGCAGGCGCTGCGCGAGCGCTTTCACGAAGCTCTTGCTGCCGCTGACGAGTGATGTAGGAAGATGCCTCTATCTTCATCTCTGGCTATCTAAACTGTATGGGCTTCAGAGTTCTAAACAGTAGACGCAATAGCCTGTTTTAGGGTCTAGGACTTACAGGCGGTTGTCAAGCCAGGCTTTGCCCCAGACAGACAGCATCCCATTTACATCAATCAGTTAGCCATAAAGCCTTCAGAAACAAGGATCGGGGGGGAGGGTCCAAAATTTGGCAGGCCGCCTTTGGGCGGGGACACACAGGACATGAAGTATAGTATTCTTGGGGTTTATATGCCAGTTCCCTGTTTTTGGAAATCTCATAGAACTACAGACCCCAAGCTAAATTAGGACTTCATACCTTCTTCACCTCCAAGTAGGAGACGTTGAATGGAAACATCCCAAGCCGCAAGAAATCGGCAGTTGAGTTGAACCACCAATTTTCCAGGACATTCTGAAAAGAGCTCCAGGGTGTGCGGCTCGAATTCAGAGTTTAGGGCTGGAACTCAAAGCTTTTTTGGGGTCCCCATTTAGTAGATAGAATATGGCTTTGGGTATAGTTATACAAAGTTCCCTATATACCCCAGATCTCTAGATAAATGGGCTGAAAACCTGTAGGCCCTAAATCCCAGACCCTAAACCTCTGAATCCCAGGCAGTACCCTCCAAAGCCATGCTAAGCCCAAATTTCCATAACCTATAGCAATAATAGTAATAATATCACTAATAGTAATCGTGGGTAATAATAGGAACAGTAGTAACCCAAGATCCAAGCCTTGTTGTGGAGCTTGGCGCATCTCTGGAACGCACTTCCCTCCCAACTGCCGCCTTTGTGTGGATCCCTCTTCAAAGGACAGTAGTCTCTATAGTGCCTTTTTGAAAGGATTCCAAGCTAGCTTCGGGAAGTGTACTCTCTTAATCCCTCCCCCTAATAATGATCAACCTCTACCCTCACCCCCCCTGCCTCCCCGAAGAATGAATGCGTCTTCACCTAATATATTGTGGTGCTATACTGCGGCAGGCTTATTTATTAGGGGGGTACTCATTTTCAGGGGGGGGATTACCCTGAACCCTAGTCCCTGAACCTTACACCCTGGACCCTCAAAACCCCGAATCCCGAACCCTGTCCAGCCGAGACCCAAGACATAGGGAATTCCCAACGCTCGGGGTACCTTGAAAGGGTTACAAAAGCTTTTTCAGGGCATATAGTGGTGTAGAGCGGCTAGGGGTAGGGTTTCAGGTTTCTCAAGATAAGGGATATACTATTTTGGGGTTAGAATAAGGATCACGTATTGTTGGAGTCTTCATTGGGGTCCCCCAATGTATGGAAAGTCGCACATGTGCTGGCCGTGTTTTAGGCTGGTTGGGCCATGCTTTTGCTCACTTGGGCTTGGGGGGGCTTATGCAGGACTACAACCCTGAACGTCTGGGGTTCAGGGGAAACTCCTTTATCCCTAGACTCTAAAGACTAAGCCCCGAATCTTAAATTGCAGATCCTAAAGCGCCTGGCTCCACATGAGATTCCAGGTTGTAACACTATATATAGTATAATAAGGTTCAGAGCTGATGGCTGAATGGCGGGTGGAGGCTTAGGGTTTAGGTTTTAGTGTTTTTGGCTTAGGGCGGGCTATCCGCCCAGTGAAGATAGGGTCTCAGACCGCCCTAGGGCTGCCAAGTAGTTGCTTTTGGATGTGTGATGGCTCTTCAGGGAATATAGCATTCCACCCTAGAAGGAATTACATATGATCTCTAAGACAGACTGGAGGCTAGGCGTGTACTGAGCAAAGCGCTTTGGATTGGATCCCGAACATGCCCTCCACGTTTGAATCAACTGATTTTTGTCCAGTACATCTAATGGTGTTGAGGCCTAACATACAACCCTGAAGCCTAGCTTTCCCAAACCCCTCTTATAAGGGACCTCATCATTCACAGTGGGAAATCAAGAGCTTGAGTCCTAACCCACTGAGCCCTATAAGCCCCCAACCCTGTATCCCTAAGCCCCATGAACCCCAAACTGTCCCAAACCCCATGAGCCCCATAAATCCTAAACTCTGCCCGTTAAGTCCCTGCAAAATGGGGTTTCACTTAGAGATACCCTGTTGGGGGTCCCAATAATAAGGACTGTAGCATATTAGGGTCTAAGTGGGGTCCCCTATTTTGGGAAACTACCAAAATCCCTAAACTCTCTGCGAGCCGACGTGTCGGTCGAGGTCGAAGAACTCGTGCGCTCTGGCGTCCAGAACTTTGTAGTCTGTTGCTGGCTCAGACCCACAGAGCCCAATACCCCTTTGTACCGTTTAAAGGGCCATATAGGGCCTTTATGGGGGTTATATAGGGGTTATACAGAGATAATGGAAAATAACATGGAAACTACTATTTAGGGTTTAGGGTTTTTACCCTGAGAGCCCAATACCCCTTAATCAAGGCATATACCCTAAATGGTACTAGGGTCCCTAATACTATTTAAGCTATATTATACTTAATAAAGGGGTATTGGGCTTCTTGGGGAGCCGCCCGAGGGCAAGAGAGAGAGAGAGAGAGCCAGACCAATACTCAGGGAATCCAACGCCTTTATATATACAAATATATATATATGGGATTTATGGCTATCTCATATGGCGCATCCTTGCATTATTAGGGCGGCAGTCCATTAGGGGGCCGATTTAGGGCTTGTGAGCTCCGGAGTATACTCCCTAATTGGGCTTTATAGGGTCTACAGCGCTTCAGGGTCTTTCAGGGGTCCAGGAATTATTCGTTGGTTGTTGCACTGGTTGTGATATTCAACGTCGGGTTCCTGACCAAGTCACAATTTGTCCGATTGTTCCGTACACCCCAAACCTTTCCATAACCCTAACCCCACGAAAGTCTCACCGAATAGTTCTTATATTGCTAGAGTGGGGTCTTGCTTGTGGGGCTCGGATTCCAGCGTTATCCCCTTGCCATACCGAATGTAAGAGCAATCGAAGGCTCGGGCAGTTCCTTGCTAGACCTCTGTATCCCAACAGCCTCAAAATCCAAATCGTAAAGCTTCCTAAGTCCACATATTAGTAATATTAGTTACAACCCATGCGCTTTGTCAAGCCCACCTGTTTTTGGGAAGCTCCGTCGACGGAGGCCCGGGCTCGCGATCAACGCCGCTGGTAGTAGCCGTGGCCCGCCACGCATGCACGAGGCTGGTCTGTCTCCAAACTACCAGGTCAAAGGGCCCACGTTTGGGTTTAGTGGTTTAGGGCTTGAGCAGTTTGGCACGGGGATCTCAAAAACAAACAATTCCCTATACCCTGCTTCTCTAGATTTTACATCTCTAAGCCCAAAGTCCTTCAACTGCAATATCCTAAACCATTACTAATACTACCAAAGCTAATAGTATTCCTAATACTACTAGTAGTTTTAATACTACTAGAAGACTAGTAATATCAATAGAAGTTGAGGAAGGAATGTTCCCAAAAGGTTGCCGCGCTACCTCACCCTAAAAACACTTGAAAAAAATGGGGGTACCATGTTGGGGGTCCCCATATTAAGGATTATACGACTTTGGGATCCATATTGGGGACCCCCTATTTGGGAAACTGCCAAATCTTAATCCGAAACCTTAAAGCCTGACCTCAAATCATGAAGCGTAGAGCCCCAACCCTAAAACCGCAAGCCCAAGCTCTAAATCGTTTGGCTGTTAAGGGGATCAAGTGGAGAGACCGTATGAAGGAAGCCGCATTTCAATATATATATATATACACATATATAGTTACATATATATGTATACACACACATCCATATTACCGCCACTTCGTTTCTGTTCGACGATCAATGGCAAATGCGTCAACTGGATGCCAGGCACCTGGTAAGCCACGACGAGAGGAGTGGCAGTTTTCTGGCCCTTGGCTGGGCGAAGGCGGAAGAGCCTTCTGCTGTTGTTCTTGGAATATGGAAACTACAAATAACTATCAGTATAAATTCCATCTTACTTTTTCATATTCATCCTTATACAAACTTCTGTATAAATATACCCCAAACCCCGTTGCAATTGCTCAGGCCGTTACGGTGGGCTTATGGAGTGGTCTGTGTCTGGGCGAAAGCATGCCCATTCCTTGTAGAGTTGGCTAGAAATGTATGAGGGAGCTGAATAGTCCTGACTGTTTCCAGAAAGGATCCATCCAAACTGGGCCTACAGAGGGAAGTTAACCTCAACTTCAAGTGCTTCAGAACTTGTCCGGATAACTTGATGGAAGCATGCACCTATGAGCAGCCAAGGACCCCCCTTGCAAAGAATAACATGAATTCTACAATAAATCCTCGCTCAACTACAAC
This sequence comes from Symbiodinium pilosum, assembly GCA_905231905.1. NCBI lineage: Eukaryota > Dinophyceae > Suessiales > Symbiodiniaceae > Symbiodinium > Symbiodinium pilosum. Next base: position 99,117 of record CAJNIZ010014447.1, read on the forward strand.
TGAGGACCTCACCCGACCCCCCACCCCAAATGGACCAGCGTGTAGAATATCCAAGTCTAGGGGACTATCAAAATGAGGCCCCAGACCTAATTGCTAAGCCGAGATGCAAAAGAGTGCTGCGCAATAGAGGAAACCATAGACCCGGAGCCCTAACCCCAAACCCTATCTGTACCCTATAACCCCTCGGAAGGGACGCTTTAACACCCTTTGTATGGCTTTCAACCCCAAATGATGCTAGGCCATTGGCGCGCCTGTTGCCGGGTGCTTATGCGGCGTCTCTGAAACTCTGGTTTTTTGCTGGCTTGCTCAGAGCTGATTATATTCTGCAGTTGGCCAGGAGGTTGCATGACAACACTCTCTCATGCTTTGTTGAGCTTGTGTCGGGCCACACCCGCAGAATTTTGGAGGTGGGCTTGCTGGGGCCTGACTTCATACGATTGTGCAATAGAGGAGAGGAGAGGGTATGGGGGTTTAGGGCCTCTATCCTGAAGCCTTAATCCTCTTTAGTTCACCCGTGAGTTTGAAAGCAAAGCGCCGCATATGATGATTGAGTGCATCTATGGGCCAAGGTTTTGCTTAGTTGCGTGACTCGCTTTCAAAGTGTTGTCATGGCGTTCAAGGCGCTATGCCGCTATGCACTTGTTGTCCCAGTAACGTCATAGAGTGCGCTTTCGGTTGAAAGCTTTTCGCGTAGCTTTGTCTGGAACCTAAATTCAAAACATGCACTTCCGAAGCTGGTTGGAGTAAGGCTACAGATAGTATCTGTTTTGGGCCCTACAATCTAGAAATAGTATCGACTGTGGGCTCGTTGGATTGCTGGCAGAATGCTGAGGCAGTCATCGTCACGTCAGGGGCTGAGCCTGCGCCTGCGAAGGACTTCTTAATCAGTGGGACCCGGGGGTTTGTTTTACGGTCTCGGGCTCGGGGAGTTTTACGGATCTGGGGCCATTTGGGACCCCAAGGATACCCCTAGACTGTAAGTGGAGTATAGGCGTGCTGTGATTACACTATTGCAGGCCCTGTCAGAAAAACACCATGTGAGATACAGTGTACATTGCCGTTTTGGCTACACAGCTCATAACTGATAAGTCTCAGTATGTCCCAACTGGACAAACTAAGGCGACACCTGACCTCGCATCCACCCGAATGCTGTTTAACTTTGACTTTTTGGATATCTGCCTGCAAGCTATTTCCGCTTGCCGAATTATTGTTCTAAGCGGGCCAGACTTCAAATCCGGGCGTGTGCTGTGATACAAGTGGGTGGTTGTCAAAATTATGGTCCGTTTTTGGATCCCTATAATAATACGGCACCTAATATTTAGGGAACCCAAAAAAGGATCATAATTTTGACAACCACCCCCAGTATGAAAGGTATTGTGTTGCTGCCAACTCCTGAGCCCCAACCCCCAACCCCCCGACTCCCCACATGAGCTACAGTCTAAACTCCTTGAAGGGGGTTCTATAGGGGATTATATAGCAGACTTCAACAGGGTTTATTAAGGGGTATACTAGGGGTTTAGACTATAGCTCACATGCAGTTGGGTTCTCATGGTCGCTGCTTTCTTGCTATAAGACATCTCGGAATCTACACACATGATGCAGTAGGGCTTAGAGGTTTGTGCTTAGGATTTATGGCTCGCGCCGTAGGGTTTACGAATTTGAGTTAAGGTATTGGGGGTTCCAGATAGTTGGGAGTTCATGAGATCAGTTGAGCTTGAGGACTCTTTGCTGAGAGTCCAGGTACCGAATCATGATTTACTTCCTCTGTCTACACTACAGTCCAAGCATCCAACTGTTGGGCACATGGAGCCCTCCAGTAGGGCTTCTCGTTTTTGAGCTACTCTACTGCCGAAATGTGCCCTGGACTGACATGGAACCCACACACCACTTTCGAAGGACCGCTGTCTTTATAGGGCGCTTCTTGAGGTATACACGTGGTTTGCTTTCGATACATGGCCCCAATACAGACCCCTAATACAGGGAAAACCAAACAAAGAGGCACCTCTGTTTTTTTTGAGCCTTCGCCATGTGTTCGTATACATCTCCCTTTTCTGTGTATCCGCGTTCCTTCCCTCTTGAGACCCCCAATATATTTGGTCGGGCCATTTTCCGCGGGATTTTTTCAAAGGGCAACCGGGCAAGCCCCAAGGTCGGGCACAGCAGTGGCAAACTTGCTGCCGGCGACGGTAGAGGCTTCGCTAGCTCAGGCGCCGCTACTTGAGGTTGAGGGTTTAGGCTTGGAGTCAGGGTTTGGGCTTCAAGGGTTTGCCTAAGCCGTGATTCAACCCTCAGATCATGAATGCCTGAACGATAAACCCTATAGTACGTAGCTACTTGGATCCCTTAGGCTGGGTTTGGAGCCCTGAGCACCAGACTTGAGGTGGACGCCGGCCTTCGCCGGAACACTAAGCCTACCTGCTTCGCTGGGCGGGTTGGGTAGTACATGGTGCTCTATATAACCAGGTTATGAGTAGCAACCAAGTAGACAACCCCCAAGTACACTTTACTTGAAGGTTCTTGGGGCTAAGCAACTACTTGTCACTCAGTCACTGGACATATCACCTGGTTCACCATCCCCATAACTGGATTTCCTTATTATAAGCAAGGCTACAATCCCAGTTTTCAAGTAGTCGCTAAATCTAATGCAGCTTGATGAATGTCCGTGCGCCTGCAGAGGCAATAAAATGAGTTTCAGCCGCCGTTAGCTGACCCGGCAGGGTCCATGTAGCTACATAGTCTGTGCATGGACCCCTCAATTAGTTATGTAGGGTATATACTATAGACCTGCATGGACCCTGTGGGGAACGATTTCACCCAGTGAAATCTGCATGCCGTCTCTACAGGTCACATATCAACAGCAGCTGGGCTACCACTACCAAAATTGCCGAATCACGAAACGCATCAAAGCCCATCCTAAGCCCAAGCCCCAAACTGAAAGCTCCAGATGCTCAAGCCTTATAGCCTGACATCCCGAGACCGAATTCCAGAACCCCAAAGCTCTAGATACTGAAGCCTGCCTTTGGGCTCGTATGTAGTTGCACTACGCAGGAGCCCCTGGGGTCAAACCTGAACCCTGTTGAGGTCCCTCTGTTGCTTCTCACAGCAGACCGTCCTGCAGAGCTCCGAGACACTGGAGCCAATCAAACCATCCAGCAGTGGGGACCTCAGATTTTTACGGAAGAATAGAGATTGCAGGCTTTTCGGATGTAGGGTAAAGGGGTTAAGGGCTTAGGGTGTAGGATTTAAGGTTGAGGGGTCAGTGCACAACGGAATGTATTGATTTCGGCCTTACTTTGCTAGCCGAGCAACCAGGGAAAAATTCTTGTTCCTACGCAACCACTGCTTCTAGGTGAGGATGCTTATCTGTAGGATATGGGGTTGATTGTAATCTTGCCATGTGTCAGCATTACAAATCCGACCAGCGGTCTCCCATGAGGGGCAAAGTTTAGGGTTCAGGGCCTTGGGTTAGGTTTCAGGTCAAGGGACTTCGCGTAAGACAACTGGTATTATAATATATAAATATATGTATCCCAACCGTATGTAGCTGCTGGCCGCCATATTTTGTCCGGTTCCCAGACTTGTACCCTGACCAGGGACAGAGATGGGTTTGGGGTTTGGCTTGGGGGCGAGCTTGTGCTTGAGAAGCTTCCAGTTGTGTAGCGGTGGACATGTTCAGTCTTTGTGGTATGGTCTCTTGGGAAAATAGTGGCAAGTGTAGATACTGCTGACGGAGGAAATCTTGCACCATCTGGTGTCCTAAACTTATGTAATTTCCAGAACTTAAGACGACTAAGGTGGTGCAGGAGTTCGTCCATCAACAGTGGGGTGTCAAAGAACCTCAGATCCTCAAAAGTCGGCTCGCCTACGGCAGACATCCCAAAGGCTGATAGTCTCTTTAGAGGTATAGTCTTCCTTAAGTAGATAGAATATGGGGTATGTGAGGATCCTCTTATAATGTACCCAAAGCCATATTCTACCTACTTAATGGGGATATAACCTGAGATCATCGGCTCTATTCTTATTAACATTTTGTTTACAGATGTGATTCCTAATTTACTGCTGGGCTCATTTCTCCTACTTGTGGCAGTTGCAGCTGACTCGACTCAGGAAGCGCTTGTGATTCCAAATCTCAACTGTTGAAGCATCAAGCAATTTTCCCCAAAAGCTTTAAGATGAATACTCCAGGGTTTAGGGTTTAGGGGTTTATCCAATATTCTAGTGTATTATAGTACATTATTGTAAATAACCCCCCCAACTATGGAAGCCCAAAACGGCCCTATGAAGATCATGTTTGGCTGGGGAAGGAGTCATGCCCCGTAAACCCTATGCATTAGGAGGACCCCCCACCCCTGTAATAGTGGTATGATAGGGATATAAGAGGACTTAAATACGATCCTGGTTATCCATCGTCACTATTACTGGGTGGGGGGGTCCAACTAAGCAATGCATCCCTATGTCGTTCCGAGAAAAACACCCAATAAAGCCAACGCAAAAGCACCTCCAATCGGGCCCTCGCGTGTTTGCCGGACGACAATCCCTAAAACCGAACCCCTAGAGTTTGAACCCCTCAAATCGACCACTAAGAGTTTAAATCCCATTCAGACGTCCAACAAGGCCTGGAATCTTCGGGGGCTACACTCGCTGGGCGAAGGAGTCGTGTTCAGCTGGGCCCATTGTTTCAGCTGTTTTGACGGCGTTTCATATTTTACTGACTGCCAGATATTCGAATAATGGGCTAAAACGATCTTGTTTTCGTTTAGTACACTTCAGTGCAGTTCAAGGGCCCGTATCCCTGGCAATGTTCAGTTTTTCCTGCCTCCACCTTTGCTGCCTTTCTCTTGGCAGCTGGCCCTTCAGTAGAAGCGAGGCTTGATAAGCAGGATTCTGTGCTTGGAGGTGCATGGGCAGTTATGCTTATACTCATAACTGTGCTTGTAACACGAACTAGACGCTGTTCAGCCACCTAACATGCTCTTGATTGGGCTAATGGAGAAAATCTTGCACCAGCCAGGGTCTGGACACTACTTTGGTTCTCAGGATTGGGTGTGTTCAAGGTGGTGCAAGATTTCCTCCAACAACCATAAGGAGAATTATAAGTATGCTTTACCTAACCATGGTCTTCCAAGTAAGCCTGCAGCCTTAGCTCCTAATATTATAGCCCATTGGGGTAGGATTAGGGTTATGTTGGGGTTATGTTGGGCTAATGGAAAATAAAATGGAAACTACTATTTAGGTTTAGGGCCTGGCCTGTTATCCAAAACCCACCTGTAACAGGAACTACGCGCAGCCCATTGTAAGAATTAACCCCCAGTTCTACTAAGTACGATTCATAAAGCTGTTGGTACTGGATCTGCAAGAAAACGCTCAAGCGCAATTTTGGCATCCTCTGCCTTCGGATTACCGTCAACATTAGGCTTGCCCAAGGACCATTAGGGGTAGACGCAGGGACCCCATTCTTAGTTTAGTATAGTCCCTCAAATATATACTAGGAACCGATGTGCATGAATAATATGGGACAAGGTAGCTTTTGCGGGGTTTCACGTTGTGAGGCCCCAAATTAGCATACTACAATCCTTGAACTGAATAGAAGCCCCTCGGTAGCGCTTCCTAGGTCGCATTTGACATGCTTGTCATGCAGTACCCGGACCCTGTATGTCCTTCCCTTTTGCAGATTCTATCCTACATGTTTTCAGGTAATGAACGGGGCAGGTTCCAAAACCCCTATGTCGTCTGGGCCCAGGTAAATGTGTAGGTGCAACGCGTTCTGGTTTGATCAGTCTTGGGGTCCCCTGTAGATTATTAGCTTATACCCCTCAAAGGAACTCCAAAACCTTGCCAAGTTAAGGAGTACTGGACCCTCTGTGTATCGAGAATTCATGGGTTTCCTTGTCACCCCACTTTATGCTACCTCCTCACGGTTCCCTCTTGATTAAGATTAAGGCCATCCAGGGATAAATAGGGCTGATCGAGGCTATTAAAGGGGGGAACCCTACATACCCTATATAACCCATTATAGTAGTTTCCATGTTCTTTTCCGTTATCCCTTTATAACCCCAATATATACCCTGTAATGCTAATGTAAGCGGGGCTGATAAACCCAAGACCATCCTTTTGGCTGCCTTGATGTGAAGGACCTTGTGGGGAAGACCCCAAGTGTAGTATATTGTAGTATATTATGGCCTGTTGAGGTAATATTAGGGTTATATCGGGGTTATATTGGAGGAATGGAACAATGGAAAACTATTATTTAGGGTTTATGGGGTTTGGTTTCCGATTAGTCATGCTGTGGGCTGGGGTCCGGAGTTAAGTGTTTCGGGTGAATAATATATGGAGTTCAGGATTTTGCGGTTCATTTCAGGCTGTGGCGGACATGTTGGATGGAGTTTTTGTTGGTGCTCATTCTTAGGCTTTTTGATGGCCAGTAGGGGATACTTGAATAGAGATATGGGTCCCCCTCTACAGTCCTGAAATGAAGTAGATGTATCACTACTGTTTCGATGAGTTTGTATAGGTGGTTGCGTAGTAGGTGTCTTCTTTGACATTTTTATGCTGGGTTCGTGGTATCAACAGTACTTATTGCGTTGCCTCGCAGCTCTACGCCAGGCTCAGCGTCGACGCTAGAAGTCACGAAACGTTCTCAGCTACTTCAGCAAGCATGAAATCTGAAACCCGCACACCAGAACTTATCAGCAACAAGTCCCTGCCCTTCTGGTTAGACAGTGTCTGCACAAGCGGCAGCTTCAAGCACGTGAAGCTGGGCTGCAGTTGAAAACACATTTGCATTCTGAAAGGTATACCTAAACCCAATCTGGGATAAGCGTGGATCTTTTTAACGCTACCTCGCCAATATTCAAGGAAAGATGAGAGTCTGCGTGCTGTTCACCTTGGTTCTAAGTGCTGCGGCTGTGCCTTGGAGATGCAAAGTAGCGTGGAGCTTTACGGGCTTTTTGCTCAAGGTTAAGGATCCGGGGTTTGTGGCTTAGGATTTAGGGTTTTCTGTTTACAGCTTTCATTTCGTGGGATTTCATGTTTACATGGTTCAGGGTTGATGTTCTTTGATTGCTCACGTAGTCCCTAGTACTACCCATACAACGCCTACATGAACATTCAAGATCTTCAAGATAACCACTCTAAGGTCCAAATACCAAAGCTGTCCCAGATAATGGAGCTTTAGATCCCAAATCGGGCATTGCCCATTCGCTCGTTGTTTGCCCTCATTGTATCCCAAGTTTCTCTTATGAAAAGGGCAGACGGAGGTTTTGAGTTTACCCACGGCTTTCAAAAGCGCTGAGTTAAGGAATAGACTTCACATAGCGTTCAGGACGCTAGTGTAGGTTAAGGTATATTCACTGATTCAATCGAGGGTGTTGGAAGTCCTGGCAGGTTACAACTATTTTGAGGAGTCCAATGTAAAGCAGTGCCTTAACGATCCAGGATACAATGCTCATATGCTTAGGGGTCCTTATACTAGTGATCGTTCTAGGTTTTGGGGAGTATCCTAACCTAAACCCTAAACCTAAGTCCTAAACCATGTTGGACCGTTTCAGGGCTCCGAGGCTACTAGTCCCAATCTCACTGATCGTATTAGAAAAAAGCATTCTATGCCCAAAAGATCCAAATAGCGCAAAGGTCAAGGCTGGTAAGATTCACACACTTTAGAGTTCAACATATGCATTGATGGATGTAGATCCCTGCGGGATAGGCATTCTGATTCAGACAGCCAACAGGGGAGGCTCGAGTTGTTTGCAGGCTTAGGACGCCGAAACCCTTGAATACGGGAACATACACTATGATCCTCATATGATTAACGGCATATTCCTTGATTAACGCTTTTAGGGATTCCGGAGCATATGCAGCGTCGAGCGAAGGCTTTATGATTGTGCCGAAGGAGTTGCTAACAATCGCCGATCAAGCAGCGCTAGGTAGCAAGGCTACTGCACAAGGCTGAATAAATCCATTTCCGTCTTTACACAAGAAAACATTGCATAGGTTCAGCATAGCATATCCCGAAAGCCCTATGCCCATTATGTAAGCCTCTCGACAGCAATATGTGAGACGCTGGGTTTAGAATCGATTTTGTTGAGCATTTCCTACCTTGCAATCCAACACAGTACTACTTTAGCACCACACGCTTCCCGGGGTGTAGGGTACCTTGGGTCATGCAGGATGTTCTGCATCAGTATTGCCATGTGCAGCGTCGCTATGTTCGCAGCCTTCAGCTGGAGAACCCTTTCTCGCGAAGCTTTTGGGCTCAAGCGCTCAGCCTTTACAGCGGCAAGCTTACAACCAACATTCCACAGCCGCCTGCAAACCCTTTTGGGTAGCCATACTGAACCCTAAGCCCACACACCACAACACGCACCCAAAAACTTTCATTCCCATCTCCAGGACAAGCTGCTGGTGTTCAGAATGTAGCTACGGGCCCAAGCCTAACCCTGCCTTCTGCCCCACCGCAGCTGAACCCTAGCATCTAAACGCTGAAGCCGCACGTGCCACAAGTTGGAAACTCTAAACCCTACACTCTTCATCAAAACCCACCACAGAACGTGCAAGTAGTCTCCTTCTGAATGTGGTGTTTGCGTGGCCCTTGTTTGGATACCACTTTTTGTGTTAACATAGAATCCCTGAGCTCCTTGAACAATGAACACCTAAACCCTCAACACGCAAACCATCGATCACTCGGCCTTGAACTATTAAGGACCCTCAAACCCATAAACCCATAAGATTCAAATGTTCAAGCCCTTCAGCCCCCCTTCCCAGTCCTTAAATCCTAAGCCCTAAGCCCCGAATCCTAATTTTCCTAAGCCCATTTTAGACTCTCAGCGAAATATGGGGGATGACAGCCCCATCCACGTGGTCGAAGTGGAGCTGCCTTTGAGCCGCGCCGACCAATACCCGTGCTTCGGCTGAATGAGCTACCTGGGTATACCGTGGAGGAAATCTTGTACCACTCAAGATTTACTTCAGATGCCAAAAAATCTGGAATTGTAAACATTATCGCGTGCCCGCCTTAGTTGTCGGGGTGCGGACCACGGAAAAACTAGCTCCTCTGAATCACTTATAGAATGCTTCTTTGACAAGTAGTCTGCGCCCCAGAAGGAGAGAGAAGCGGGACCATGCTCAGCGGCCCTTATATTAGGGTTTCAAACTTCCTTCACTAGGCCACCCATGACAGGAGGTGGGGCAGGGATGTGGCTGGGCTTGTGGGTGGTCGGCAAGGGGAGTAGAGAAGTGTGTTAGAGGGTTCCAACACCCTTAAATTTGGATGCCTTGGCAAATTTTTGTGGGGTATGGAGTATGTCAGGTGGTGCAAGATGTCTTCCTTCAACAGTAATTAAGAATACATGTATGTTGGTTGCTGCAACGATGTATAAGGGTATGCTGTGGGTTATATGCGCATATATACATAGGTACGTACATACATACATACATACATACATACATACAGGGTTTGGGGGTTAGAGCGCAGTTCAAGGTAGCGAGTGCACCCTATACCCAAAACCCTTATACACAAAGGATTGTCCATTATAGGGGTATGTAAGGGTCTACCTCATTTTCGATTCTCGCTCTGGTCTTGACACTTGTGTTTTGTCAGCTTCTAAATATTAGTACTGCGCCCCCTAATACGGGGTATCCCGAAAAGAACCAACAAAATGGACTATCTCCCATTTGTTCTTTGCGCTTCCATTTCAGGTTAGATGTTCTTCCTCGTTTGATTTTCAAGAAGCCCGAATTCTTGAACTCTCAGCCGCATATCCCTTGATACAAACACTCCAACCCTACAAACGCTCTAACCCCCCCAACTGGACCCTACACCCTAAACCCTATTCGCCGTAGAGTCAGGTGTAATTAAGGCTTTGGGTACATATGTGCTTCGCTGTGGAGATGCACCTGAGGACAGGTATGTAGAGTGATATGGGGGTTGTTCTAAATGTAGGTTTATGAGGCAAATTATAGGGACATATATGTTCTATAATGGTCATGTTGAGAGCAGCGGGTTTGGATCAGCTAGGAGTGATAGGGATACATACAGGGCTTAGAGTCAGAGTGTCGGGTTTTAGGTTGGGGTTTCTTAAAAAACTCGCTGCTTGGGACCCTCGGTCGGGGCATTGCAAACGATTATGTTGGCCATTATTTCTTTATTATCCTTTAGAATTTGTTCTTTTTTCCGCGGTAAGATAACCTCCTGGCATTATCTAATTAGGGGATTTCAGATTCGTGCGCAAGCCAAAGCGAACGTGCTCATCAAGCAGAACACATGCCTGTCCATGCAAACCCCACAAGTCCCCCAAGGTGTGGTTATAATTGGGCTTTCTAGGCTTTAGGGTTTGGGATTGGTTACATTAAGTACGATTATCAGCGATCAGTAGATTACTAGCAGCCGGCCCGTCAAAGGAGACTTCAAGCTCCGTGAACCTTAATGAGCACGAACTGGACCTAAAACTACCCTAAACCTAAACCCGGTGCCCTAGATAATGTTCACTTCATATTAATAAAT
>CAJNIZ010014447.1:109714-169506 GCA_905231905.1 Symbiodinium pilosum
CCCCCGCAATAATAATGCCAGAAATGTACGTTTGAAAGCCCATTAGAGTTTGAAATCCTTGTCCCGACAAAAATTACGCGTTTGGGGGATATTATAATTGTTGGGGGTTATTATAATTGTGTTCCGGGCCCGGGATTTTATAAATGTAGGCGTAGTTCTTAATCTGAAGTGAACATTATAGGGTAGGGTCTGCGGACAATCTCAACCATGAGCTCCACATTTGTGAGCATGGCAACACCTGAACCTGTGCCATTTTCCGGAATATTTGTGAGCTCTTATCATGAAAAACCGCATAGGGAATGCAATATTACAAGTTTCAGTATTATTCCGGGAAGGAACTAGGATCTCCAGACCAAGAACCCTCCATCCTAAACCCTCCAAACCCTGAAGCTTACACGCACATCCCCCAAATCCTCAACCCCAAGCCGTAAAGCCTGCACCCCTAAACGGAAGAACCTTGGACCCTCTTCTTCAACTCTATGTAATCCCCATATCCCACAGAAAGGAATCCCTTACATTCCACGTGAAGGGCTTCTAAACGCTAAACCCCATCAGTCCCGGCCCTAGGAAGAGCTTCCGGAGTCCTGTGAAAGGACTGGGAAGCCCCTTGGCAGATTTGCCTAAAGCCGTTCACTTACCTGTGGTTAGCCGGGTTTGGCCTTAGGTCAGGAGTTTAGGGTTGGAGGTTCAGGGTTTGGTTTAGGGGCTTGGGGTATAGAGGTTCAGAGTCTGGCGCTTTAGGGTGTTAGGGGTTTCGGGCTTAGAGGTTTAGGGTCGTGCTTTCTCAAAAAGCGTTCGACCCCCCGGTCCTTGTGATTCATGCTGTGTTCGGATTTCCTGAATAACCTATAGAAGCCCCATGTTATACAGCGCTATGTAACTTTAGGTTCTGAATGTGCATGGACGCGGCCTTCAATTGCCTCCCTCATGAAGTGGCGTGCAACTCCAGGGGACGCGTCCAGGCTACATAGTGTCCATTTAAAGGGCCTCACAGGGACTGTAAGGGAGACTGTGGGGCTTCATGTTTCGGATTCAGGGTTGAGGATTGAAGGCTTAGAAAGGTTCGTGGGGCTGCTAAACGCTTATAACTAGCTGTGGGGTTGAAGATGCAGACTCCTCCAAACAAGAGTGGAGACCGACCTTAGGGTTTCGTGTGTAGGCACCTGGCAGACGCAAAGCAGCCATCCACAGATCGATCTTTATCTGGCGAGTAGATACATTCCCCATATAAACCCCATAGAGTCTATGTGACGCTATATACCCCTACATAATACCCTTTTGCAGCTAGTATATCTGGTGGGTAGGCTCCAGAAGACTTCATGGCCTGTACGAGTGATGTCGAAGACCTATACCCCAAACCCTAAACCTAATCCTAAGCCCTAAACTTTAAACCCTAAGCCTAAACCCTACACCTTAAACCCTAAACCTAAGCTACCATGGAGTGCCTCGTTATTCATATGAGGTTTCTATAAATCCATTATATAGTGGGGTTGCTCTTACAAGACGGGTCTCTAGATAGATTTCTCCCTTATTGGAGCATTGACTTAGGCCACGTCCAATATGCAGGAGCTAATATGAGCCCGATAGCCTATGGCTATGGCAGGTTAAACCCCCCATTTCGCAAGTCCTGAATTCCCTGAGCCGCCTGCCATTAAGCCTAGACCTTGATGGCCAGCTTCTTAACGGCCCCCGTGTGTTGGTCTCTTGAGACATGGGTCCCTTCTGAGGTGCTTGGAATAAAGATCCTACCGCTCTGTGATTTTTAGAAGGATGTGTATGGCTCCAATTTGAGAATGACCATTTCCAGGGAGCCCCAAGTATGTGAACCATATGTGAAGCACCGAAGAAGCTCCGACAACCTTGGATCAAAAAAGCAGTCAGGCTTAACAGTTTAGGTCTACTAGTCTACCCCGGAGTCATCATCACAAGATCCCGGGCCAGTTGATCCAACTGTATCAAGGCTACTGTGTCTACTTATACCTTGGCTTCGACGTGGAGCGGGGATCGATCGTGGCCAACTTAGCACCCAGATCTCAAATGGCAGAGTTTGAGTTTTGATCACTTCCAGGCTTTTCCCTTGATTTGGCCAATTCAGGGTTCAGTACGGTCGATTTAGGGGGATCTAAAGGGCGGCTGGTATAGGCATGGTTTGCAGAAGCCAGAAACCATAAACGAGCAATCTCTAATTATAATTTAAAATGCTTATGATGGAAACACGCGCTGCTGCATGAAAACAAAGAGAAGCTTCAGCTTGAGTCCATACCTGCAACGCTAAACCCAACTACCTGCAGTCTTATGGGTTATACCTGCAACTTAGGGCGTAACTTCAAGTAAGCTACCTTAAATCAAGGAATCTAAGCCCTGAATCCTAGAAATGATGTATCTAGGGATTACGGACAGAGCTGAGGTGCTGATCGCAGCGCATCCACGCGAGGCATGCTCTGCTTTTACTTGGTGACACGGATGGGGCTCAGGGCTTGGGGTTTCAACTTTGCGGTTTATAGGGGGTTTGGGGGTTTAGGGTTTCGGGTTTTTGGGGTTTACATTACCTGGTCCCTGAGTGTCTTTCGCTTTTGAGGCTTGTGTCCTACGTGTTGGTAGGGTATCTTGATGGCAAAGTTCCTTCACCCTGGGTCCTGGTAGGGCTTGGTCTAAAGTAGCACTTTCTAGGTATCTGAAACTACGAGGTGGGGTCACTACGGCGTTTCCAGGGTGTTCGATTTTCTAGTGTTAAGGGCTTAGGCTTCGGGGTCTGATTGAGGATTGCCGGTCTAACTTACGCTGTTGAGACTTCTAGTTTCTTTGCTGAGATTTCTAGTTTCTTGAAAGCTTTGGGTTGAGGTTCCGCGTGGGATTGCTGGGGCCACTTTAAGTTAAAGGATAGTTATATGCAAGTTTATAAACACCGAACCTGCTATTGTAATTGTAGCTGCTTACTTGCAACCCTAGTCACTTTTCGCTGATTGGCCATGAGCCTCCAGATAAGATCTCTTTGAAGATACTATACATATGAGTTTGCTGTGTTCAGGCGTCATTCAATCTTCCGAGAATGGAAAACCTTCGACCAGCCACCCTGAGCCAGAAATCCTAGCACCCTAAGATCTAAAACCAAAACCCAAAACCCCAACACCTTTGATAGACCCCTAGATTCTAATGCCCTGCTCTTTCCTTTAGCAGGCTTCCAAGCTGCCTGGTAGTGCATTCATAAAAGGTACTTCAGCAGAACTTAGTCTATCTTCATTGCCCAGACCCTTCAGACCTAGCCCCTCTACTCTGAATCAGGCAGGCCTAAATCCCCAGCTACAAGCAGACAAATTCTTATAACTTCTGATTTATACTATTCTAGATGACACTAGGGACTAGTGATTCGTAGTATACCTACCTAGCCCCCAAAATTTTTGGCGGGCTTCCAGCAGCCAGGCGCACCGAGACTCGGCGGAGGCTTCTGGGCGCGGCGAAGCCGTAGAGGGCAGCTGGGTTGCTGTTAGGGTTAAAGGTTTAGGCGTTTAGATTTTGGGATTTACGTTTTAGGCTTAAGGGTTTAGGTGTTTAGATTTTGGGGTGGTTACAAGGTGTGGGGTCAATGCAGGTTGTTGATGTCAGAGTTTGGGGTAGTTCAGGGTTGAAGGTTTAGGGTTTAGGATTTAGGCTTAGCATATGGGGCTTGGGGTGCACTGTTTTTTGAGCAGCATGCTTTCATGTTTGCTGACTGGTGGTTACTGGTGCTTGGGAAGGACAATGGAAACCTTCAACCTCAACCCCCAACCTCATATCATAAATGATCCAGGGTTAGTAGTAGTCTTTAGATGGAGTTTTCCTTGAACTCATCATAATACACGTCCCTCTTTGGTGGCTAGGCTAGTCCATGGTAGGGCGGATGGTATGGAGTTTCCCAAGATGAGGGGTATCTTTTCAGGAGTTATTCGGGCAAAGGCCGGCCCAACAGGCCTCTGAATCCTGAATAAGGCCGTCCTTGATCTGTCAGACCCGAACCACTGCAAGTATTGGGGTCCAAACCTTCCCTTTTTAAAAATCAGATTTCCCCAGAGCCCCCAGAACTTAGGGGGGCTTCCTAAGGGTAAAGAGGGTCCGACATTGCGGTGACTGCTTTCGCTGTTTCTACCATTCCCTACCAGTACATTTCTGCATACCTGAACTCCACCTAGATTAAGCCTTGGCAACTTCCAGGCAAGGTGAAGATCACTTTGCGCCTTGGCCGAAGATGGGGGTAAAATAGGGATAATGGAAAATGAAAACGCAATGGCTATAATAATGGGTTATGTAGGGGTTAATTAGGGCCTTTAGGGTTTCAGATGTGAGGTTAAGGGCTTTGGGCTTATCTTAGGGTTCGGGGCTTGAGGCTTGGGGATCTGTAGTTTTTGGGATTTGCGAGTTAGAGTTCAAGAGTGAAGTGCACTGTTTGCCTGGATTGAAGGTTTGGGGCCCAGGGTGAAGATCATTTTAAGCCTTGGTGAAGGTGTAGGTATTACCTGTAATTACGTTTGCCTGCAGTTTGGCAGGGTACCTGGCAGTGTACCAAAGTATGTAACTTATGAACTGGAACCCTCTAGTCTGCAGTTGCCAATAGCTTGCGTTTGATTGCAGTGTATTTTCTAACTGCTAACTCCGCCCCTGAAAGCCCTTTGAATGATGGGGAACGGGGATTGCTGCCAGGTGCTACTCTGGCGACGTGCAGGCTTGGGAGAACCCCCACGTCAAGTGCTTCGGGGTATTCTCCAGAAAATGCATTAGCGACATGGCTTAGGATCATCAAGGATGAACATGTTTTGCTAGATGCCCGTTCAATCAAATCTATGGCTCTATCAGCAAACATGACCTGCTTACATGGTACGGGGATGTATGTACGAGATAAATTGAAAGCGCATTGCCTATCCCGTCATGCACATCTGGGTATGATATACAGTTATACGGTATCTAAGAGGCGGGGGGGGGGGGGGGGGGNNCTGGTTTATTCAACATGCTCAGTATCCGAAGACACGTAATTTGAACGCTATGTACTTGTCACGCAAACCTTTTCGGTCTAACACATCGAAACAAGTTGTCTTCTCGGATTCTGGGCCTATTCAAACCCTATGTCAACCCTGAACCCCAAACTTGAGTCTTTAAGGTTCCCCCGATTTTCACATCACGCTGCCAGCCCTCAACCTTAAAGCTAGGTAAATGGGGTCTAGGGTTTAGATCTCTTTTAGCGCCCCTATACCCTTGATGGCTGAATTCTACAGCCCCACAGAAACCCTAAACACCCTAAACCCTGAACCTTAAACCTTGGCAAAATGTTGGAAGCTAGTGCTTCAGGATGCTACTTGTGAGATTAGAGCTTTGGCTTTGAGGTGTTTAGGGTTGTTAGTTTGGGGCTTAGATTTTTTTATTTGCGGTAGCCCTGCAGACGCAACTTAGGGTCTAGGTGGGCCGCCCTGAAAGGGCTATTGTCTAAACTTATTAAGGGGGGTTACATAGGGGAGTATACACGGGACTACTCTAGGGGTTATTCAGGGGGCTGCTAGGAGTTTAGACGATGGCTCATCTAGCAGTACAAAGGATTGGTTTTAATCAGGGTCAGGGTCTACGCTACCATATTTTCCAGAATCTGGATAAAAGGGCTGAAGCAATGTTGCATTGTATTTGTCCTGAGCAGGTTAAAGAGCGGCTCCATCGATTTCCCTTCGCAGAGGCCTTAGCCAGTCGGAGCTGCTCTGTACCCTGAACATCCTGCCGTACACATAAACAACCCCGGCGCCTCCAAATCACTCCTGTCGCATACTCCTGATAGTACCATTACAACAAGAACAACAGTTTGTTGGGGTCAGGGAACTACATTCACATTAAATGTGCCAACAATCTGGTGAATCTCTTTCTTCCATGTTCGAAATAGTTTCGCTGGCTGCTGCTCAGCACATGAGTTCTTAGTCCTAAGTTGGATCCTTCCCCCCCCTAATAACTGTGCTTAAAGGGTGGGCCTTATTCAGGGTTTGTTTTAGTAGCTGCTACTGCCGAGGGAATGACCTAGGTCTAAACTTCACGCATAAACCTGTTGGTTGGAGTTGCATTTGTCTTTTTTCTATTGCATGTTGCACAAGGGCCTGAAGATCCTTGGTTAATTCACGTTCGAGCTGTTTGGGTTTAGGGCGGTTACCCACATACCGGAGAATCAAATGGAACAGGAAGAACATGCAAAACGAAATGCCAACTTGGTTTTTGTTGGGGCATATAGGCAGAATTGCTTCTTTATAAATTCACGGACACCCTCAAAAAATACCCGGGCTGGGGGACTAGCTGCTTCAAAATAAGGACACAGTGCTAACAAAGCCCTGCATGTCAATGGGTGGTCGGATGACGTTCACTGCGCAATGCCACTTGCAAACCCATCCCCTGCCCTTGGATGGTATTAACACAATATCAATACCTACAATAGACCTCAACATGGTACTTGTAATTATTTAGGTCCTGGTAGTAGGTTGATGGTGCGCGTTGATTCGTCGATTCCACTTAGCGCAACCTCCGTTGAATGGGAGCAGCTTCCATTTTATCTTCCATTATCCCAATTAACATAACCCCAATATAACCCTAAAATGACCTCAATATAACTCCAATATAGAAAGTCACACTTACCCTTTATGGCCTTGACGTCCTGCCGATGTCGCTCCACGAAAATTGTAGTCAAGATTCCGAAGTGTGATCACAAGGAATCGCAGTAAAGTGACCTTGGAGTTGTTTTCATTGTGTTCTCGAAGGTCTCCCCCACCTTAGCTAGCCAAGACCCTCAACCTTAAGCCCCGAAACGTTATCCGGGAGTCTTGTAGGGGACCCTCATTCCTCGGCTCCTTCTCTGAACCACCTGAGTTGGATGCAACACCGGGATGCTTTCGTTCCCAACACAGTATAGTCCAGCTCTTTCATCTCGGAAAGTAACTTACTCACCAAATAACCCTAGGTATCCAAGTATACAAATAATCCCTACATTGGGCCCCAAAGTCTGCAATTATTACTTACATTTCGCTATTTGGATCGTCATATATCCCTATACACTTCTAGTTTCCATTTCATTTACCATTTGCTTTTCCATTTGATTCTCCATTATAAGGGTACCTACATGGGGCTTGTTAGGTCCTTAGGGTAACACAAAACCTTAAACCCTAAACCCCGAACCCTAAACCCTACACCCCTAAACCCCTAAACCCCAAACCAGATCCTTACATTAAGTGCTGCTCACCTGTCAGGGTCCGAATTGCACCTCTTGGTGCCAGGCTGCTGGATGCATCACGGCTCGGGATGAGTTTCAGGGTTTAGGTATACTAGGGTTATATTGGGGTTATATTGATGTTATGTTGGGGTTAGATAGGGGTTATATTGGGAAATTATACTGAATAGTTTAGGGTTTAGGTTTCAGGGCTTTGGATTTTCGAGGGCCGCCAAGTACCCTCGAATATGGTCTAGGTCCTGTGTGTGGGTATATGGAGGGTACTTAGAGTATCTAGATTCGCATCAGGGATCAAGTGCTCGGGACCTGGGTATAAGATTTAGGGTTTGGGATTTTGGGCTTGGGGTGTCTTAGGGTTAGTGTTTGGTGGTATGGTGACCCCTGCTAGGTAGGAAACATTCAAGTTATAACCAGCAGGTCCACTATAGCCTTTTTGAGTTACTAGGGCAAATAATCCCAGTGTCTTGTAATGTATCTACCTTAAATCCAGCCAGAACTTCGTAGATGCTATGTTATTGGGATACCCCTCTTTAATATAGTAAATAGTAGGAACCCACTCGAACAAAGGTCGCGCTGACTTCCAAGCCCCAAAGGACCAGGGCGGGGAGCGTTTTAGGGTTTAGGGGTTAGTGAGTTGGGTATGGGAGCTCATGCAGGGCTTTGCCTCTCGAGCCGTAGGGTTCTAAACAGCAAAGATGTTAGGTGCTGATTCTTCCATGGTTCCGAAGACAAGGATACATTGCATGGTGAGGGGTTTAGGGGGTTTGGGTTCCCCAAACCCTAAACTAATCTAAGCTGTGCATGCCCTAAAGGCATTTCATCATTGTTGCTTAGTATATAGCCCCCCCCCCAGCTGATTAACAGATCAGATCATTTTGTGCAGGGTTTCAGGGTAGATAGAGCTCAGCCCAACAGTAAACGGCGTGATTCTGGGTTGGAAGGAGGCTTTCTATTCCTTCTCTTGAAGGTTCAGCTTCCATGGGATCCACGCAGCTTATTTATGTCCCCTATAAACCCTATATGAGCTATATTCTAAACTTTCTAAAGTCCTTAAATGGGGGCTATATAGGGGATTATATAGGGGACTGTTATACGGCTTATCAAGCGGCATACTAAGAGCTTAGACTATATCTCACATAACCAGCAAGACGACACACGCCGCAATACGCTATCAACAGAATGATGCTTCGGCATTCCGTGGGAGCCGAGCGCAATAACGCCTCCTGGACAATGTCAGCTGTTCCTGCCTTTACTATGCGTTCAGCCCGAAGCCTCAAAAACAGGGGCATGAATGATTATCCCGTACTGGATCATCAGAGAAAGGACAGTACATGAAAGCTTGCTTTCATATGGGGGCGGGGATATAGGGATACCAATATTATGTTGGTTTCTCTGTCTCTTGTATGCGCATATATATATATATAATACATATCTGTAAAACGCGCGATCTCAAATAGACCTCAACGAGATATCGGCAATTATTCAGGCGCCGGCGGTATCCTACAGCCCCCATCCTGAACGCTACCGGAAGCCATAAGGCCCTAAGCTTCCGGGGATGACGTATCTCCTTCTCTCTCTTAATGAGTCTTCCAGCCCACAATCCTGCTTTACGCTTGCGACCATTCCACTTGTGCAGTGTCAGTTGACGTGGACCTTGGGTCCAAAGTATGTATGTAGGAACCATTTGGCAGTCCGAATAGTTTGCTATTCAGGCGGCTTGAGCTTGTGTAGGATGAACCCTAATTAAACTCTCCACCTTCAATGACAAACTCTCAACCCGTCATCCCTTCCTTGGAACCACCCCAACCCTAAACCTAAACCGTAAACCTCCTTATAGAACCTTTTTGTAGGAATTTGTACCTGACGGAGTGCTCCACTGTCGTGCCGAACTTTGGTGTGACACGCGGGCTGCACCCTGGCTTGCGCTTGCACTTGGGGATTAGTAATGTAGTGTAGGCTTCCAAAACAGTATGCCTAGGGTTTCAGGGTGAAGTATGTTATATGTAAGGATGATAGGGGATATCTGTTGCAACTCCCAAGTTAAATTCCTGGAAGTACTAGGATTTCTGGTAAGTAGAGCTGCGTTTCCCCCAAGGAGTTTGCCTCTTGCTTTGCTTTCTGACTGCTGTTCGTTGTGGCAACGGCGGTCACAGATGCCCCCCTCTTGTCACTGGCCTCTCGAGCGCAAACCCCTGAATCCCAGGTTGGATACGAGCCACCGAGGACCCGCGGTTTACGGTCTGAGGTTTAGAGCTTTCAACTTGCAATTATGCATGGACGTCGTTGCAGCTTGTTGACTGAAGGGCCAGATCTTGGATTTTCTGATGGTGCTGTTATCAACTTCATGCTTCCTTTGGCAGTTTACTAATTACCGACTTCAAGGGTCCAAGAGAGCCAAATATGATGCCAATAGGTAACCGTTGAAATTTCTTATGGCGCCTGGTACCATCTGAAATCTACATTTTAGGTCCTCCCATTGGAGCTTCGGGTTTGTTTGGTGTTCAGGGTTGGCCTGCGCAGCTTGGATCAGATGTCGAGGGTTCCCAGATGGTTTCAAGGGTAAAGAGGGATGATTCGATGTGATTATTAGTCGGCAGGTTTCTGAAAAGCTCGTATGTACCTCTTGTTGGGGGCGGTCTAGTGTAGTCCTTCCTTCCAGAAGCTGCTGGGTAGGCTGTTGGGGTCCCAGTTTAGGGTCCGGCTGCTGCAAACAAGCAGTGCAGAACCTTGCGAAAGCCTTCCAAAAGCCGAAGCCGACCTGATCGTGAATCCTCTGCCCCTTTGTGTGGTATACCCTGTCCAAACACAATTGAAATGTGGGCAATGCTAGCAAGAATTGCGGGGAGGGCGCGGACATACCTTGGCACTTGGCACTATGGACGCTGCAGTAACACCATTCCAGGTTCCAGAGGCCTAAACCTCGAGACGGGCATCAAGACGGAGGGTAGAACCCTGAGACCCTAACCCCTAAAGCTCTAAACCCTTAACCCCGCAACCCCTAGTTAACCCCTAAAACCCCTTTTCCGGGCGTGGGCGCAACACCCGACAGCAAACTGCAGAGCCGACGAGGAAGCGACGGCGGCATCCAGATTTCGGGAAGGAGCTTTGGAGAGACATGCGCCTTGATGGCTTAGGCGTCCCCAAGCTTACGTACATGGAACTCCCCAAAAAGACATTCAAAGACTACTGCCCTTTCAGTAGGGGCTTCTTGTGGCCTTCTTGTGGCCTTCTTGTGGTTCATGTCCACTTTGGGTAGGGTAGCAGCTACTTATTCTTAGGTGCTGTGGGGTTTAGGGTCAGGGGTAGGGCGTACGGGTTTAGGCTAGGGTGCAAGATTTGAATTCCAGTGTTTGTCTGGACCTTCCAACGCAATTCCTTTTTCAAGTTTAGGGGCGCCCTATGAGTGTCCATGTCCAAAAGCCATTCCAAAACGACAAATGACCTCATTGGAAGGTTAAAGTAGGTGTTTGGCCTAGGGCTTAACGATTTGAGGTACCTGGTTCTTGGCTGAGCCTGAAACTCCATTTGCCAGTCGAGAAGCATAGTATCAACATTAGTACCCAGCCCCAGAGCCTAACACTCACCGCAGGATCCGAAATCCGACGACCTAAACCGGAAATCAAATCCAATTCTAGTGCCCATGCCCTAAACCATCACACCCCCCCCTCCGCTCTACATACGGTTGGAAGTCACATGAACGACCACCCCCATACATTGTATGGAGCCGGCATAGAGTTTTGCAAGCCTTCCTAAGGAGCTTTACAGACATGGTCATCCGCGCGGGTCACCTGAGCCGATTAATTTTTGTTGAGGGGTTCTCAGCATCCTGGATTCTTTCTGGCAGGCATATAGGGACTCTATAACCTCGGGGTTTGAGTTTATGTGCCGATTACCGAATTCCAGTCGTTTTTTCGTGCTTCTGGGGTCACTGAGGATAGGCGAGTAATTATGGGAGGCGGGGAGACTTCGGGACATGCGCGATGGTTGAGGTTTTCTCGAGTTTTGTCTTCTTCGGAATTTCTCATACTCACGACACGGCAAAACTACAACGAGCTCACCCAACCTCACGCCTACAGACCAGAACAATACGAACAGGGAATTACATAAGAGGTTCAGGGTACCCTTAACCCCAAAGGCTAAGCCCGGAGCCCCCAAACCGAACCCCCCACCCTGAAACTGTATCAAGGGTCTCCTATGCATTCGCTTTTGTTGTACTTGTTGGGTATAAAACCCCACTTCCTGGACTTGTCTAGACCCCAATCACTCAACTTTGGCTCTACAGAAATGGAAAATGAAATGGAAGCCCTGGGTCGCTTTGAAGGGGTAATCATGTGGGGATATGCTAGGGGCAATGGAGAATCACATGGAAAAAAGAATGGACGATGACATCGAAACTCGGCTCTCCACCCGTTCACTATTCAAAAAACAGAAAGTGTAGTTATGTAGGGTTTCAGGTGGGTTTGGGACAGAAAGTGTTGCTATGAATTTGAAAGTTTCCTGGCATTTCGCTATCTGCGGCTGTTAGTGGGTCGGGTAGAATGCCCAAGCTATAAACTCTAGACCATCGGCCTCCTAAATACTGTACACTTTAAAGTTCCTGCATTTTGAACATTAGATAAATACACCTCCTAGACGCTACAAACCCAAAACCCCCCTAAACCCTTCTCACTGGGGGAAACCCTAAACCCATGTGACTCCTACATATCCCCTTATATATTTAACCCCAATATACTATGGTACTTTCCATTTTCTTTTCCATTCTCCCCATATAACCCCCAATACACTATAGTAGTTTCCTTTTTCTTTTCCATTTTCAACAAATCCAAAACCCTAAACCCAGGAATGCGTCAAAGCAAAGGTGACGACGGCCCAGACCTTCCTTGCCATCGGGCGCTTCTGGCCAAAAGCTCCGAACCTTTGGAGCGTTGCTTGACCTTCCCTGGGTTTGTAGGGACTGTGGGAAGACTTTCTATGTATACATATACATATTTATATATATGCATACATATATATATATATGTAGGGCTTGATTAGGGATTGGAATATATTCATCATATATGTAAATATATATATATATGTAGAGAGAGAGTTTAGAGATTTAGGGTTTAGGGATTTAGGATTTACGATTTTGGAGCTTAGGGATTTAGGGGCTATTCTTATTCTTATTATCATCAGTATTTACAGTGTTCCTTTATTGTTGCTTTCATTGGTATTGTTAGAGTTTTAGTTATTATTCTGATAGTTATTCTTTGAGGCTTAGCGATTTAGGGATTGCGGGGATGTAGGGCTTAGGGTTTAGAGATTGAGGGGGGGTTAAGATACCAGGCTGAGAGGGTTTCACGCCGAGGGTTTAGGGTATGCATTCTGAGTGCATAGGAGGATTTTCTGCAACCTCCCCCACCCACCCTTCACACAGGAGTGAGTCTTAACTTAAACCCTGAACCCTAAACCCTAGCCCCAAACCGAAACGAATTACTGCGCGCCGGAAGCCCTGCCCAGATCTGCAGAGCTTAATGAGGCGCCCATGGTCCCCAGTATAGGGTCAGATGATATCCTCCGTTTTGGGTGAGTGTTTTTTTAATCTTATTCGCTTCAACCACCCTAAACACAGTACTCCATTCTTACACCCTTCATAACTCCACCTAAACCCTGCACCTACATAAACCGAAGCTCCTAAATTTTGACGGAGGCCCTGTAAGACTGGGCCCTTCAGCAGAGGGTGACCACTCAGGAATGCTACACACTTCCATGGTGGAGGGGCAGGACGCTCCATTGCAGAGTTGAAGCTTGAGGGTTTCGACGTTTGGGGCCTGCTTTTTGAGAATGATTCGTGCGCCTAAGGGAAAATGGGAGAGTGGACACCGTAATTAGTCATCCATATATAATCCCTAAGCACCAGCAAGATGAGTGGACATCAGAAATTGCCGGGAAGATTGAAGCCTTCGGGTTGAAGTTAAAGTTAAAACTGCTGCCCCTCGGATATGGCCTCCAACGAATCTTACAGTTAGGTGGAGGGACTGTCCAGCCCAAGCCCGTCCAGCAATTTTGGGCGCAGGGTCAAAAGCCATCATGTATGAGGTGGATGAGTGAGCAACCTTTTGCTTTGCAATTTTCGCAGGGAAGTGAGTGAGCGAGAACTTCTCTAAACTTTGACTTGTGAGATCTCATCTGCTAAGATCATTGTATTCAGTTGCAGGTGGATTTGCTACCCGCGGCTATCTGGTGCTCAGTGCAGAATGAGGAACTGGATCTCTTTAGTGGTCCATATGTAACATGTCATAATACTGCTAGAAGCCATGCCTCTATTCCTTACTAGTGAAAATTGTCCCTCGCGCGCGTTTGTAGTTTAACGCTGAGTCGAGGGGATAATGAAGAATCAAACTGAAGATATGATGGACAAGCCTAGCGGTTATAAAGATTTCATGTGCGTACCGCAAACAACTAGAGTTTTATGTAGAGGTTCATTTTGCTATCGTTACATGGGGGTCGCAAGGGAATGATATTGGTATCCATTCCGGCACGTACATTAAGCTTCACGCATTTGGGATTAGAGTTTAGGGTGCAGACGCAAGGAAGAGAGCTTGAACACGTTCTACGATTGATAATCCTGCATGACCCAGGTACCTTATACACAAAATGGTGACATCAAAATATAGTAAGGTTGTGCAGGATTCTTAACATCATCACTATGTCACCTAAGCGCCAAGAAACCCTCTTCATTCACAAGAGACGATTCTGATTGAAAGGAATCTCATATTTCCTGGCGGGTTAATTGTTCTTCCACTGTACCCTAGATCTGACACCCCAACAGGCTCATGCCTCATTAAACTCAGCAATTACTGTGTTTTCCAGGCCGCAACCCCCAAAAGAGGGCTTATGGTTGAGTTTAGACCTAAATCTATGGTTTGTTTTATGGTCTCCCAATTTCTCACCCAATATGTACACGCACCCATACTCATATTCCCAAGCAACCCCATATACACTCAAGAAAAGCAATGCTGAAACACAATCTGGTTGGGTTTGGCAGTTCAGGCCTGAGATAAAGACCTTCTGTGGATAGAGGAAATGTTACACGTAAAGGGTAACTGTAGGATAGGGACCGGAAAAGGAAATGGAAACTACTGTCGCATTTGGGTCTTTGGGTTCTGGATGTTGAGTCTTGATTTTTGTAGCCCACCCACCCCCCCCAATAATTACACAAGCTTGGTCTAGAAGAGGTGCTCAATTCGCACTATCTGCCATATAGCGCTTAACATCTTGCAACCGAGACACGGCGCATCGTGATCCAAAACGCCGGCACCGATGCGCTTCAGACGCCCCTAGCCCTGCAAGAGGTGTCACCTCTCAAGGTTTGGCAGTTTAGAGCTTGTATTGGGATTATATATTCGGATTATAGGGATAATGAAAATAGAATGGAAACTACTATTTCGGGTTTAAGGGTTTAGGGTTCAGAGTCGCATGAAATTGTAGGCTCTCGGTTTTCCTCCAAGGCGCCTGAGGGCTGAATTGTGAAAGTCACAGGCTCAAAACGCTTACGTGGACGCGGCAACCTTTTCCAAAAGTCCTGAAGCAACAGACTCCTGAGTGATAGCGGCTGATAGTAACACGCGCTCATGCCTCATAACTGGAAGCTTCTGGCCTTCTACCATACAAGAGTGCCAAACAAGTTGAGACCGGAACTCCTTACCTTTGTAAGGAGGTTCTCGCACATATACTAGGTAAGAAGGCATGCCAGGCCCGCACTAGGGGCCCATGTCTTTAACTCGTGGAATGGTGACTGTCTCTGTGGCTGCTTATGAACAGCCATGAGCGGGTATAAGTATTAGGTATTTTAGTACAGTGTAATATAGTATTTTCTAGTATATTATATGATATATTCTGGCTACATGTTGATGACCTCACTGTGCGCAGGTGCACGGTAGTAGGAACCGGTTTGGTCCCTCGAGCTACCCCAGCTGCCCCCAGGCAGCTCAACACCCATAACTTTGGTACCAATCCCTGATGTAGGAACCTAGGACCTATGATGGCGAATTCCAAGTTCTGACCGTCTTTGACTTTCTCACAAACACTAATCCAGATGGAATTGGTGCCTATAGTAGTATATCGACCTAGCCAGAAACCCACCATGGCATACCCTACAACCTGAACCCTACACCCAAGGCCCTAAACCCCTAAAACCCTTAAAACCCAAAATCCTACACCCCCAAAAATCGCAGACCCCTAAACCTAAACCATCAACAGTGTGGCGAGGTTTCTTGAGTACATCTACACGGGGGAGACCCCTGAAGGCTTGCCGGTACAGCAGCTTGGGGAACTGGTCTTCCTCGGAAATCAGTGCCTAGGCTTTGAGGTTAAGGATTTAGGGTTTGGTGTTTAGGGTTTTGGGTTTTGGGTTTTGGGAATGTTCGTTTTGGGATTGGGGCTTAGGGCTTGGGGTTTGGGACTGGGGTTTGGAGCCTAGGGTTTAGGGTTTAGGGTTTGGCTCGGGGTTTAGTGGTTCGGCTAGCCTGAGGAAGTTTCAGGTGTGCGGTAGCTCCATATAAGCCTTACACAGCTTTCATGCACCTTGTACTATCCTAATAGAAGCCTACCCACGTGATAGTTAACTCCCCGTATCAAAAATGAAAATGCGAGATTTTGGGATAAGGTTACGGCTGTAGGCTTTATAGGGTTCGGGATGAACCCTGAACCTTTAATCCATTTAAGGTTAAAAAAAGACGTTCAGATCAGGCTGTCAGAGTTTAGGGTGTTGTTTTCAGGTTCCCAAGAGCTGTTTACGGGTTCACCTTTAGCAATCCAGCTACTTGAGTGGTTTGGGGCTCAGGGAGTGTTGCGGGTAGACGTATAACCTGGCGCATATGGATTTGGGGAAGGTCTTGTGGTTCTGAATTACTGCTTACCGGAAGAGTACAAAGCGAGATAGCAAGGAATGATAGTTTTGGTCCTGGAGCTTTATGAATAGCTTTTCAATACTTTGCGGGTAGTTTTTTCTGCAAGGCACCCCAGATGGAGAGCCACCCACGTGATGACATGTAACTTGGACCCTGGAACTTTGGACCTAGTGATGTTCAGCGGGTGGTCCCCCCATGTAAGTCTCACATGCCGTTAGGTACCCGTCATTCTCCCATATGTATGCCTTATGTAAGGGTACCAGTCTGGCGACTCCACCTGAAGAGTCCTTTCATACTTCAGCCCAGAACCTTAACCCCTGAAACCAAGATGACCTAATGGATCCCCTATACACCCTTCAAAATGCCTGATTTCCTGTCTTAACCCCTAAGCCCGAAGTAAACCCTACGCCCAGGTACGGGCTTTCAGCTCTGGCGGAGGACTGCCCAGACCCAATTCAATTCAGCTTTGTGCAAGGATTTCGTAAATGCCTCAAATACGGCTCACCTGTAACCCAAGTATCTACAGCTTTGTGGGTTTTACCTGCTAACAAGGAGGTACTTGCTGCTAAACTGGAACTAATTGGACTATCTGCAAGGCATTTCGTTTGGAGATATTATGTTCCTCAATATAACGTAGAATATTGCAAAATTACATCCTCACTTGGGTGGTCTGAGAACAATGTAATCTTACCTGGTCAACCGCCAAACAATCTCATCCTGCACGCATCGTGGCTTTCAGGATTCAATCAAGCATCTCAGTACCACATACCTACCCTAAGGTTCCAGGGACACAAATGGTATATCATCTGCGCGCAAATATCGGTACTTGGCACCCAAGTTATCTAGTAATTGGCAGCTTTGAAATTTAGGGTTAGTCACAAGCATGCTTTGCAATTGTCATTGCAACCCATACGTGAAAGACCGAGACCTGGAACCCAAAGCACCTACACCGGGCCGTAAACACCCAGAGTCTAAACCCCTAAACCCTCACACGCCTAAACCCAGAAATTAACCCTGAACTTCTCACAGGCCTGCAGCCTCAATCTGTCTGACCTTCCGAATTCTGGATGCCCGCAGGAAAGTGCTGAGCGTCTGTCTGCCATGCTTTGCCCTAACAACGTGGTGGCCATCCTCCAGGTGCCTTGCTTGGGGTTGAATGATTGTGTATGTATAAATATATATATATATATTTATGTATATATGTGTGTGTAGGATCATAGAGGGCTACATGGGTCTGTAAGGGGCTATAAAGGTATATAGGATTCTACCGGGAAATGAAGGGGTATATAGGGATATGCAAGGGTCAGGCTGTTGGGCCTAAATACTTGGAAGAACGAACCGAGCATCCTGAAATGGAAGCTGGGAGTATAAAGCTGTTTCAGATTCAGGGTTTGAGGGCTTAGCTGGTCTTGTGGTTCAGGCTTAGAGGCTGAGCCGGTTTGGGGTGAAAGGCTAGGGCTTAGCCAGTTTTAAGAAAGACGTGTCAGAAGGCTTCGCTGGTTTATTTTCTTGGGGCTGGAGTTTTTTTGTTCGGGTTTTGGCTGCAAGGGGCTTAGCTGGACAATGTTCAGCGACAAGCGCCCTACACCCTAAACCCTTTTCATGGATAATTCATTCACCCAAACGAATTACTATCTGATTTGGTCAGGCTTGGGGGAGGGTTTGCATGCAGGGCTTTAGAGAGGCTTGGGCTTTAAGGTTCAGTCTTGGATTTTAGGCGTTGAGGTTCGGGATGAGGGCCTCCATCCTTGCAGCATTTATAGGATTTTGGGCTTGGGTTTGGAGTTAGCATAATAGTCTCTATTGTCATCTCCAATATCCCTATATCTATAAATATATAAATATTAGCCCCAACATACTATAGTGGTTTCCATTTTCTTTTCCATTATCCCTATATTACCCCAATATATTCTCTAGGGGATTCAGTCTTATCATGCAGGGCGTTGCTGACAGAAGCTTTAGGCTTGGGACTTTCTTAGGCGTGTGGGGCCGTTTGGGGCATAGGTGCAAACGGTCTTCAGCTTGGCCATGCTAGCTGCTACCTGGTACTTAAGACTTTCCTCACTTTGGTACATTTTACACATTCTGGACCATAATCTAATAATCTCCATGAGCCCAAACTTTTTAGATATAGGGCCCCTCTTGCATGGTTTGGTATCGTGTGCCTCCTCAGACACCTCACTTGTCGTTGTAGAGTTTGCACTCGCTAGTGCTCCGCACCTCTGCCCACGGATGATCTACGTGGGTCCTTGCAAGTGTAGGCAATGCGGATACTCACGCGACTCCCCATATAATCCGGTGTAAGGACCCCCACAATGCCTTTGTAGTCCCCGTAGATCCCTAGGATCCCTAGGGACCCCTTCTTGAGCAACCTTCACATTGGGCTTTCCAAAAAGCATTATCCCCGTTTGGGCCTTCGAAAAATGATCTAATGCACATCATGCGCAATACTCAAGCAACAACCCGAAACCCTACCCTTCCCCCGCGGCGGCTGGCAGGTTTTGGGAAAGCACGAGGCCGTCTCCCCGTCCATCCGGTCGATTCTGGACGCTACGTCCGCAAAGGTCTGGTGCGACAGTCGCAAAGCTCAGGGTGGGCAGATTGTGTCTTTAGGCCATATGTAGGTAGACTGCGGGACCGTAAATTCTAAACCGGTGTAGGTTTTTGGATTGAGGGTTTAGGATGTGTTGGGGCTCCTGGGTGTCGGGCAGCAGCATCCCCGAGATGCGACCGCGTTCTTTTCAAGAAAAGAAAACGTGCGAAGATGTGCGTAGTACTTGTCGCGGCCTTTTTGCAAGGCAGATCTGGTTATTTCTTGTGGACATGCGCGGTCCATGCAGAGGTGGCAAAAGGTCTCAACGCTGATAGTCTGGAGTGTTTTGACATCCAAGAGTCAAGTGCACTTTTTGGGACACTACTTGCATGACTTCACTGCATGTTTTGCAAGTTCTACTACTGGGTTTTAGGATCCCTTGAAGGAACCCTAGGGGACTACATTGGTTCATGTAAAGGCCATGCTGGGGTCTTGCCCGAACGAAACTTTTAATGGTGTGACCTCAGCGGCACAACCCTGGAACCCTTCAGAAAAGCGGCCAGGTGTCGAAGGATCCAGATCTGATGCGCGCTGTAGTTTCCAAGCTTTGCAAGATTCCAGACGGCTTGTAGCCTTTCCAGGGGCCACTACGGCTGGTTTGTAGACGTTTAGACCCCAAAGTAGGTAGCCTTTTTAGCCTTGCAGCCGCCATGCCTTAAAAAGCGATGTAGTCCTTGCAGTGTATACGCCCTTCGACTGTCCTACGTTGAGAAGTATTCAAATCATTCATGCACTTGAAGTTTGATATCCTGACTGAAGGCTCCAAGAGTTCCAACGCGAATTCTAAAAAAGGGCTCCCCCTTTTGCAAAGCACCTTCTGTGACTTGCTGGCCTCTGGTAGGGAATGAAGCGAATTGAAACGTTGAAAATGTTGGGGGGATGATACAGAGGCTCCTCCATGCTCCATTCCCTACAAACGACCAGTAAGTTGACGGGGAAGGAAAAGATTTGCCTCATTCGAGCTTGCAAGAAATGTTTGAGGCTGATCCGGGCCATGTACCAAGACGTCAACAGCCTGATAAATGAAGAATACAGCTAAAATTTGTTCAGAGCCTTAATATTTTCGGGTGTGTCCCGTACTTAAAGGATATTTAATGTTCAGAGTACGAGCCTGATTCACGAACCAGCTTTCTATCAAGACCTGAGGAAGGCTTAGCCAAAGTAGGGTAAGCATATGTTCTCCTTCTTGGTATCGTTATACATATATACATATATATTCTTGCCTGCTTAGCTAGGTTCCACCACCAAGACTCAAGAGAGACGGTTGAACTTAGGAACCCTGCTCTCTTCGTTTACTAGATGTAACACCGATTCAAGGAAATTACTACAGTATATCGGGGCTGTATTGAGAAAAAGGAAAATGAAATGGACACTACTATAGTATGTTGGGAAAATGTTGGGATAATGGAAAAGAAAATGGAAACTACTATAGTATGTTGGGAAAATGTTGGAATAATGGAAAAGAAAATGAAAACTACTATGGTATGTTGGGAAATTTGGGGATAATGGAAAAGAAAATGGAAACTACATTGAGAAAAAGGAAAATGAAATGGAAACTACTCTAGTATGTTGGGAAAATATTGGAATAATGGAAAGCAAATGGAAACTACTATGGTATGTTGGGTAATTTTGGGATAATGGGACAGAAAATGGAAACTACATTGAGAAAAAGGAAAATGAAATGGAAACTATTGTAGTATCTCCCACTCACCGGCATCCCAAGCCCCTCTAGCCCTAAAACCGCCAGCCCTACACCCGCAATTCTGAAAACCTCAAACCTAAAGCTCCGACACGAATTTCGAAACCCACCAAGACCAACCCTAAGACCCAAAGAATGCAGGTCATAGAATCTTATTATCCCAATATTATCTCAATACACTATAGTAGTTTCCATTGATTTTCCATTATCCCAATATTATCCCAATATACTGTAGTAGTTTCCATTTGATTTTCCATTATCCCCATGTAATTCCAATATACTATAGTTGTTTCCTGCTTGGAACTTGCATCTCAAGCTAACATCACGCTACTGAGAGGTGCATAGACTTCTCACCTAGTTGTAGATGTAGTTAAGACCCAAGTATAAGCCCGTTAAGTTTAACTTAACATGGTGATGCTTGGGTTATAGGTACCTATGGACCTCCAAGCAGTTGACGCCCGAATAGGTTCCTACAGTGGATGGGGGAAATCTTGCACCACTTATTATCCCCGAAGAGGTGTAATTACCACTGTTGGAGATACATAGGGTGGTGAAACGGATGCTCTATCTGCAATATACAGGCATTTCGGCCCCAGACTTTACATTAGTTGTGCATTTACAACCTTAGGCCTGGAGCTAATACTAAACTGCACGGTTTATTTATTTAGGGTTTCGGGCTTATTTGAGGGGCTGGGACACTCATGACCTATTTGTAACTGCTCGTATGGCCCAGTTGAAGTCCCACAGTGCCCCGTAAGTTTAAGTATGGTCAAGATTGGTGCACAACTACAAGTATGTCTAGATTGTAAAGAAACCCGCCCCTCTAAGTAGGTTCAGGGGTACACCCAGATATGAGCCATAGTCTAAACTCCTAGTATCCCCCTTAATAACCCCTATAGCAATCCCGTATATAATCCCCATACAAGCCCCCTTTAAGGAGTTTAGAATATAGCTCATATGAGGATCGTTGTTTTGAGTCTGGGAGGTGGTCAAGGTGTAGTCCCTCATGAAGGGGGTTGGGGAAGTCCTGGGTCACAAGGACCAAAATTCAGATATAAGGTCACAGTGAGATTGCGCAATCCAGACGTCTCAACTCAGAATCTTGAAGTGGCAAGTCTTAAGGCCCGTGAAACGTTAAACCCAGAACACAAGACCTTAGCCCCAAACGCCCACAATCCTAAACCCCAGGCCCTAAAACCCTACCTGAGATGCAAAGCTAGGAGTTTTCCCATGTAGTAACGGGCTTTTGGTTTCCCGACCCTGAGAAGAAGGACGGGCTGGGGGTTGCCAAAAACCTCTACAGTATGGAGATGCGATATATGGTAGTTCCCCTAAATCGGGGGAACTCCATATAGGCCCCTTGTGATGGGGACCTCTAAAAAGGTACCCCTAGTTTGGGAAAGCCGTATCCCTATAAACCGCTATGTAACACCAGTTTCCATTTCATTGTGACTTTTCTTTTCCATTTGATTTTCCATTGTAGGGGTAGAAGGGTACTCCTAATTTTGGGAAAGCCCCATACAAAACCTTAAATAGTAGTTTCCATGTTCTCTTCTATTTCCCCTAAATAAACCCTACATCACCCCTCTATAACCTCTGTATATAGTGCTCAGGATTTAGGTTTGCATCAGAAAGTTCTGCAGGAATGGTTGTTGAAGCTGGTAGAGCCTACCCGCGTAAAACCCGCGGTCCTCAACTAGGGTTTAGGGTTTAGGGCTTAGGATTCAGGATTTAGGGTTTAGGATTTAGGTTTTAGGATTCAGCATGTAGGATTTGGGGTTTAGGGTTTAGGATTTAGAGTTTAGGATTCAGGATTTAGGGTTTAGGATTTAGGTTTTAGGATTCAGGATTTAGGATTTGGGGTTTAGGGTTTAGGATTTAGAGTTTAGGATTCAGGATTTAGGGTTCAGGATTTAGGTTTTAGGATTCAGGATTTAGGATTTAGGGTTTAGGGTTGTTTGCTCTTTGTCCTGTAAGTTGTCACAAGGAAATTGAGTGTATCATATTCTGATCAATATATTGGTCTAAGGCTGAGTTGAGAAAATCCCAATTTATAGCCAGGTAGTATCCTACAGTCTATCTAACTGCAACTAGAGAGTGCACCTGTGGTTCGTAACATCCTTACCCTTAAGCCTTCAACCCTAAATTCGATGCATCACCGCATACTTTCAGCTTTAGGTGGGCTACGGTACGTTATCAAACTGTTGGTCCCTTTTTGAGCTCCCGATCGCTCGGCCCCGATAACTTAGGGTACCTCAACAAGGAGAGTCCTTTTCACAACCAGCATAAATAGCTGTATACCCAAAATGACAACTGGGAGGGACATGTCAGATTGCACTTCTCACAAGGTGTAATTTCTAAAGGCCCTACTGTGGATAGAGGAAATCCTGCATCACCTTAAATCGTCCATCCACCATATTACAAGTGGCACATGAAAGTGCGAGGGTCCCAACTTGGGTTGCCAAAAGCCAATAAAGCAGTCTAAACCCTGAAGGTCTAGACCCCAAACCCTAGGCCCTAGTCACTTCGTATCCCAATTTTCCCTACAGTATCCCTGTAGGCACTTTCTAAGGTGTCCCGCGTTCGCCCAGACAAAGGCGGACGCTTCCGGGGTCAGGATGGCCGAACGCAGGCCACAGTGCAAGGGGGGCATGTCAAGGGTGTGGGGCTTCAGAGTTGAGGTCTAAGGGTTTGGATTTAGGGTTTGCAGTTTTGGGCTTGGGATCTGAACTGGAGAGAGACCAATGCGCCTTTATCAAGAAGGGAGGTATCATATTGGCATCCTGAGTATATTTCTTGATCACGGGGTATGGGGCTCCATGAACCCTGAACCCTAAACCCTAATTCACAACCCGAAGCCCTGAACCCTAAACCCTGCATATCTTCGGGGATTTATACTATCTTCGAGTTTTTGTATTGCTGTCCTTTGGTTTTTAGTCTGTAGGGCTTCGGGCTTAGGGTTTAGGGCGTCTACACCGCTCTGATAAGGTACGAGGTCTTTTGTAAGCCCTTGCGGGAGTATTGTGGAGACTGCTCATGATCAGATGGGGCGTTACTTACCATCAGATCACCCTTTCTTGCACTAATGACCCAATTATCAGCCTGGCCGACTTGTGGGACTTGTCGTCGCGTTAATCATACCTACAATTATGAGGGGTCTTATAAGTATCCCAGCCCTTCCCAGTAGGGCTGTACTCAGTATTATGGATTTGGGTTAGGGATCTGTGTGGGGGTTAAGGGTATGGGTTTTGGAGTTTTATTAGGGTTGACAGCTTGAGGTTCACAGCCGCACTACATTGAGGTTCAGAGTTGAACATTCAGAGCCGCACTGCGTACTCAGTACGTTTAGGTCGTTTCATAGAGTTTAGGTTTGAACTCCTTGGGGTATTATTAAGGTTATATTGGGGCTATATAGGGCTAATGCAAAGTAATAAAATGGAAGCTGCTATTTGGGTTTAGGGTCTGGGGGTTGGGGCTGTATGAGTCACTTGCGGGTCATTTTCCGTGCGGCAAAACATGGTCTTCTGTTCTTCTGCGCACGCCCTGAGCCCCTGAATCCTAAGCCGCTAACCCTAAACGCGAACGTAGGGCCCTAATGAGTGATTTGTAACATGACTCCAGATTCCCTGAAAAAGCTTATAGTGATTACTTCAAAATGGTTCGGTAATACTTCAGACCCTTACAGCAACCCATGTGGCTGTAAGCCGGGGTTTGAGTGTGCAAAAGAGCTAGGCGTTCAATGGGAGTCTTACTGCGATCAGAGTTCTCCATGAGTAAGTTGCATGCGCGCTTGCAAACCAACTTGGGAAAGATGGACGCCCAGCAAACAACAAGAGCAGGTTGCCCCAAGAGCTGTCTTTGGGCATGTGCATTTTCGTTCGGGACACGTTCAGGTGAAAGACCACTTGTTTTGGTCGGCCGGTCTCTGGCCTCTGGCACAACATGTCTTGCAGGGATTGACCAGGAGTTGGCCGAGAATAATAGCCCTAATACGAGGGACGTGCTCAATCACTAGACCTCCGTCACTAAAGGCCAGAGTTATGTGCCTCCCGCCCTGAACTCTCACTACAATACCCTAAACGTAGCTAGCGAATGACTCAAGTCGTAGCCACGTATCTGCAAAAGTCTCTTACCATTTACCAGTATAGATGCACTAATGTTTCTTGATATACCTAAAACCCTCCACCCTAGATATCCTTGTATACCTACACTCATGACTTGGATAGCAATTCCTAACAGTTGAAGTACGCAAAGAATCTGGCTACGGGTAGTGAAAGCCATTCAGATTATACATAGTCTTTGGGACCTAAAGCCCTCTTATTCGGGTGCCAGGATTACCTCCAAGAATATACCAACCCTAAACTTAAAACCCCCAAAGGCATCCTGAAACCTCCACACCCTAGGCTGTCCACTATAACTATACTGAGGGACTTCGGGATGAGCTTCAAGGCACCATGGGGTTGCCTCCAGTATGCTCATATTTGCTTGACTGATTTCATTCAAGGACGTTCCCCCGAGAGTGCAAGTATCCGGTATCCCAAAAGCTTATCAGATTTTTGTATTTTTTCAAAGCTACAGCCCCAATAGTTTTGCACTTGGGCCTTAAGGATTAGCTATCCGAATGTTTCAAAGGGCTGTGAAGCCCAACCAAGAAGAGGTCTTCCATGGCGTCAACGTTGTTCAGAAGAGCTTTCCCTGGCACCCTTCTCTGGGTTGCGCGGCTGAGGGTTTGGGGTTCAGCCTTCTGGTGTCGAGTTTGGGGATACAGGCAGGTCGTGTATTCGTGTGTTTGACAACTTTGTTTTTTCTAAACAACTTGTTGATTTCCTGGGCTTCCGGGTTCAAGTTTAACGCTTGCGTTTGATGCGAAAGCTCTCACATGCCTCGTCGGTTTGCTTTCGCGTTCATAGGGCTAGGTCTCTGGTGTAGGTAGAGTTGAGTTTGAGAGGGCTTGAGGGATTGCATGTGGAGTGTTTCGCATTCCGGGTGCTATATGGGTTATTAATGGCAGGCATTTTGATCAACCAACGCGGAATCCCCATACCTGAGTGCTCAGGCAAGTTGCGTCAGCTTGCAATCACCCATCTGATGCTGATTCATCTGAGTTGTTTGCACTTAATATGGTGGGTCCTGCACTGTTCTCAGAAATTCCCCTTACTAGCACATTCTACAACCAATAGAAAATTAGTGATGCCGTAACAGGACCGTGGTAAGTTCAACCAGAAAAGTCGGGTCCTTTCATCATCATATGATAGTCAAATTAAAGGGTTGTAATGTGAATGGTTGGGGTTACCCAAATCCTCCTATTATATCTAGGGGTCTCATTATTCGGGCAGGGGACCATGACACGGGAACTGGATGGTAGGTGATATTGACTGCAACCAAAAGAAACTTGCTAAACTTCAGGCATGGTTGACAGTGATTGCGAGCTGACTCAACTTCTTATTTCCACTACACGGCGTGTTTGACCTAAAATCCCTGAGCTTTCTGTCTGCCCGTTTTCTCACAGACATAGTGCGCGCATACATACAGGTCTCTTGTTTCCATGGAATTTCACCTAAAAGGCTACCTGGAGCTTTACACAGTTCTCCTGCGCTGCCAAAAGTGAGGTGAGTTCGATGCAAACACATCGC
Organism: Symbiodinium pilosum; assembly: GCA_905231905.1. Taxonomy (NCBI): domain Eukaryota; class Dinophyceae; order Suessiales; family Symbiodiniaceae; genus Symbiodinium; species Symbiodinium pilosum. The sequence goes on from CAJNIZ010014447.1 coordinate 135,750, forward strand.
TAAACGCAGAGGACGGGGTCAGGATAATGAGTTCCGAGGGTTTGAGGGCTTTTGGGTGTAGGGTTGAAAGGTTTTGGGGTTGACGGCTCAATTCCTCAAAGCCCTAAAGCCTAAATAGTCGTTTTCACTTTATTTTCCATTCCTGCTGGGAACTTCCCTTTACGTGCTTTACGCCGAGGCAGATTTTCGGCATTATTGGGTCACTGTGTTGGGTACTTGGGACTTAGTAAGTGTTGCACAGGCTTTTGGGAGGTTCATGATTGTTGGGAACTTGAACCGCTGGGGTTAGGGTTATTTTGCCTTAGTGGTCCACGGTTGTACGTTACACCTACACTGGCTCCCGAAGCACTAAGGTTACCTTTCACAAACATGACGTGGAAACCCAACAGTGGCGCGACAATGGCTACCGTCCTTTTGCAAACGGGCTTCCATGTTGGTTCAACGGAGAGGAGTGTCTCTTAGGTCCATATACAACTACACGGGATGGTCTGCTTGAATCTCAGTTTTAGGCTTGGGAATACGTGATCGACCTGTGTAGGTTAGAATCCAGACAGCCCAAGGGGTATGGTACGCAGCTATTCAGGATATGTAGTGTCAAGTGTAGGAGGTCCCACGTAATTCCATCTTAACTTGCTTGCCACCGGACTTACCACTTACGAAACACTTATGAAGTTGTAAAGTTATAGCACTTGACCGCAGCGATATTACTCTAATAACGGCTATTTGTAAGCGCAATATGGCTGCAATGATCCTTGAGTCCAGGACATGGCCAATCTTCAATCCTGGGGCCTAAACGTGGTCAGGCACTCCTGGCTGAAACTTTGCGGGTGGTGGGGGTTCCGGGTGCTGCGGCAGGGTGTTGGCGTTTAGAGTGATTTAGCGTTCTGGGTAGTGGCGTGCAGACGTTACAGGAGCTTGGGCTCAGGGCCATTGTTCAGGCTTCATGGGCTGCAGAATCTCTGTTGCTCTGGAAAGGCTTTCGGGGTTTGTGCTGGATACTGGTCGGGAAGCCCCACCCAGGGGTTGGGAGACTTCAAGCTAAATCACTTACGGAAACCCTCAAGTTTAAGAAGAACAAGATGCCAAAGGGCGCATATTGAAGAGCAAAGGAGGCAAACCCCCTGTTGAGGATTCGCGCTGCAGAAGCTTAAACACAAGTTTCCTGCTAATCACGTGCAATTCCAAGCGGCGCACCAACATAGCGTATAATTGTTGGGGTGATATAGGGGCAATGGAAAAGGGGTATGTAGGGGCAATGGGAAGGAGAATGGAAATTACTATAAGGGAGCATTTGTGGATCTTACGGTTGGATTATACCTGTTGATACCTGTTGGGTGGAAGGGCGGGGGGCGCTAATTTTTGGAAGCCCCTATTTGTCTAGTAAGTATCCCGGCTATGTCCGTTCATGGACAAGGAAACCCCGGAAAGCTACAAGCTTCCCCAAGACTACGTTGAGATTTGTTGCTTGCCGTTTGTACCATATCAGGGTTTAAGTTATAAGGTTTCAGCTTTTAGGGCTTCAGGGTTTATAGTACGGGTTTGGGGTTAAGGTGTCCTGGGTTTAGGGATTCGTGCTAACAAGCTAGACCTTGACCACGAATGGGACGAGCGCGTTAATGGAACACTTTCCCTTGTTGCAGTGTCCCTCTCCTCGCAGGACAGTCTGCGGTCGTGACTCTGCCAGTCGATGGAGAACCTTCAGCACTTCAACTAGGACAATGGGTGAGGGACCTCCAGATCGACCTGACATCATGCATGGAAAGGACAGTCGAGGACGCAAGGGGGCGAATCCCTTCAGGCCAGTGCGAATGAAGGGTCAAAGGTATGCATGCCTGATGGACAGGATCTGACCGACAAAGACGGCACATGTGATTGCGGAGCAAGCTGGTTAAGACAACAGGGACAACCATGTAGGGTCCACATGGCGCAAGGTGGCCGGTGACCCCCAATGACTAAATCAATGGTCCCAGGCCCAGAACACCAATCAAAATGCCATTTTTTCACATACCTCGTCCAGGTGGGCTATAGTTGGACCAGGGCTCCAAGAGGGGTATAGAAAACGGGCTTGTTTTCATCACAAGCTGAAAGCCTGAACAGCCAGCCCCAAGCTCAAGACTCAAAACTGTACGGTGGATACTAAAACCGGGATACGTGCAAGTAGGAGATACAAAGAGTTCAGGGTTGAGGGGTTAGGCCAAATTGTAGTTCTCATGATAGGGGATGCCAATATTAGCCCCCCGAAGACTATAAGCCTTATGAGAAAAGCCCCCTAAAAATTAGCAATTATGTTGGGAAGCCCCCCAAATCTACTGCAAGACCCTAAGGCCTAAGCTCCCTATGCCTTGGGAATCATGGCAGGGTCTAGGATCTCCAAATCCTTCCCCCCGCCAAGCCCTGAACCCTAAATCCTAAATAGTAGTTTCCTTTTTATTTTCCATTATCCCAAAATAACACCAACATAACCCTAGTATTACCCCAAGGGTACCTACATCCCCTAAACCTTAACCCCCTATACCCTAAACCCTACACCCCTAAATCCCTCAACCGTAAGCAGTGGCTTTAAGATGGCAAGCCAGGCTCGGCATGATGTGGCCCGGGGTGGAGCCCACGCCGGGAAATTACAATCAGACCTACTTGAAGGCTTGGCAGCTACTTGGGGGGGATTGAGGGTTTAGGGATTAGGGTTTGGGGTTTAGGGCTCAGGGGTAATGGAGAAGAAAATGGAAGCTAGGGTGCGTAGGAGTTATACAGGGGTATATGGGGATATGCGGGGTTTAGGGTTTAGGGGATGCAGGTACCCATTGGGGTAATATTACGGTTAAAAAGCGGTTCTATAAGGATAATGGAAAAGACAATGGAAACTACAGGGATTACAGGGGTTCCATAGGGATTGTAGGGTATACATTGGAGTTATATAGGGATAATGGAAAAGAAAATGGAAACTACTGCAATATAATAGGGTTCAGGTTCAAGGACCTAGGGTTTAAAGTGAAGGGATCCGAGTGCAGGGATAAGGGAGCCGGGTGTGAGGATTAGGATTTAGCGATTCCGCTTAGGTATTAGGATTCCGAATTTGGGGTTCAATTAGGGCAGTAGGGTACGGGGACTAGGTTTCCGAATTTGGGATGTAATTAGGCAGCGTTTTTTTTTGGATTAGGGTTTGGGTCTAGGGTTTCGCGGCTAGGGTTTAGAGTCAGGGAGTTTACTTGTAAGCCTCATTACACACAGAGTAGTAGCACATACCCCCTACTTGCTAGATAACATTCATAAAGCTCTATGTAACTGGGGTTAGGGCCCAACATTCATGGATGCAGGTTTGGGGCTTAGGGTCACGGAGTTTAGGGTTTAGGCCTTTGGTTGTCGTTGTGCGATTGAGGGCTCAAGGAGAGCGAGTTATTTGGGGTTATATAAGGGCTTTGGAGTTTATGCTTCTTTTGGTGGTTGCTCAAACTACTAGACCAAAAGCACTGGTACTTACACCAACCGTTCAGTGATAGGGAATGATTTGTTAAGGAGGTTCGTGCTTTGAAGGCTTAGTACCATCCGCAGACCCCAGTGAATTATGGTTATACCATGCTTGGGGTCTTGAAGTATTTCATGCATGGACAATATGAACTGCTCAGTACAAGACGCACAGCAGCTCAGGTAATAAACGCATTGTTAGAGGTTTCCTGGGTGCTGGCAAGCAAGCTGCTTGTTTGTCCAGGTGATGCGACAGCTGGTGGATGACCTTCACAGCCACGGCATTTGGATCCTAAGATTTGTATCAGTCAGGGTTGAGGGTTACGTGTTTAAAGTTCAGCAGCCATGTGATACAACTGTACCTGGACCCCAGAAGTAGGAAACAAAATAGTTCACAGTCCATGCAACAAGTCCAAAGCCATTATTTTACATAATACAGTATGTCAGGTATAGTCGTTTGTATGATGGTAGTGCGTTGTTGTCCTAGTTATATGTTTGCAGTATGTATTTCCTAGTCGTCTGACGGTGGTATATGTTCCGCAAACCCTTAGTGTAGTTATTGGCCCTACATTTGATTTCATAAGAGCCGTGCTGCCCAAGTGTGATACCATGCTCCATGTTAAGAAGCAGTCTCTGTAGTTTTAGGGTCCAGGGTTTAAGGTATACCCGAAAAAAACATATATACATACATATATATATATATGTACACATATACATATGTACACCTTGCACGTAGTTGGATCATGGTCAGGCTTCCAAGCTACCGGGACGTGTCTTCTTCCTTGGCGTTAGCAGCTGGAACTGTATGCTTGCATGTGCTCCCTGTGCTTGACACAAACGGGGTCTTTGGTAAGTTAAGAACTTTTTGTCATGCTCTCGAATGCGGAAAGTCTTCATGGTAGTCGCACTTTCAAGGCGCGTTCTCATTTCTAGTTGAAATCCTACGTTTCGGTTCCCGGACACGACTTGCTGTACGGCGAGAGCACACGTTTGCACATGATTCTGTCAAGAACCAGAGTTGTTGCATCTTGCCATTAAAGTGCCGAAAACGCTGAATCATGAAAGCATAGAAGATGCCTCAAGACCGACCGCCCCTATGATTTTTTTAGATACAGGCCTGAGATTCTCTTAGAAACTGTTGATGCCAGACAACCTGCATGACTTTATAGGAGGAGACTATCATGACCCACAAGGCATCATGTACTTACCATCATGCGAACCGCGAGGACCACCATCCCTAGACTCTAAGCCGGAAGTCCTAAATCCTGAACCTCTTCAGCCCTAAACTCCTGTTGCATAGGGACTACAAGAGGTAATGGTGATTATAGTAGGGTCACCTTATGTTCTTAATATAGCACTATTCCAGGGTTTGGGGTTCCACCTTCTGTATAGGCTGAAAAGAGCCCGAAGCATAAAGAATCTCAGGACGATCGTGGACTTCCATCAGGCGGGAGCTTCAGAGTGCATTAAGTGCATTCAATTGTTGAGACTACATGACCTCTAGTCTTAACTCCTTCAAAGGGTTTTGTACAGGGGACAACTATAACAGGTGTTATTAAGGAGGATACTAGGAGTGTAGATTCTAGCTTTAATGACGGTGGAATGTTGCTTTGGTGCATGGAGGAAGCCTTGCACTACTTAAGTTTCCCACAATGCTGGAACTCCAAGTGCATCAGGCATGAGAGGCGGTCCAATATTTCCTCCAAGCGAAGATCCCATACTTTTGCGTATATCCAAATGCATTGGATATATGAGGTGGTGCAAGTTTTCCTCCGTGCAAAGCAATATTCACAAGCACAACTTCCAAAATCAGTCATACTAGTACTGCCAGCTATTCAGGCTTGACGAACTAAAGAGTAGTACGACACACTCGGGCTGCTATCTAAATCTTGGAATGGGACTTGCAGACTTCAGGGCTTGGGCTCACTGGTCCGCAAGGAGGGGTAGGGGGTGGATCCTTATAACATTCCGCATATATATACATACACCCCTGTTGCAGTCCCTATATTCATTCCTCCACTTGCCCCTGAGCACAGGGAAGTAGTGGTCAGAGTCGAGGATGTTATGCTTTGCGCGCCTTAGCCGCCTCAGAGTTTAGGGTTCAGTGGTTTAGGGTTTAGGCTGTGGCATCAGCCACCAAAAACATTCCTCTATGGGAGCTAGAGTCAACAATCCTCAGCCCCTTCCGGACCCCCAAAGTATGTAAAATACTTGTTTTTTTGTCTTGCAATTTGTTGAGGTGGTTTTCGGCCATCATGTTGCACACTCTTGGCTTAGTTACTACATCTCCATATTATGGTCAGTAGTACAAGTTCCTTGCTAGCAGCCCGGATGAACCTCCACCCTAAGCCCTACACCTCTTGAACCCTAAACCCATAAACTAAACTCTTAACCCCTAGGACCTAAATCCCTAAACTCAAACCCCCACATCCTAAACCCTAAGCTCTAAACCCCAAGCCCCCAAATCCTAAGTACACCCTAAACCCTCAAACCCTAAACCCCAGATGAAGTTCCAAGCAGGATGCCTTTGCGGAGCGCTTCTGTGGGGAAGGCGTTCCGGACTGGCTTCTGGAGCTCCTCTGCTCCATTGGGTCAAAGTTTAGCGTTCACTTGAAAGGGTTTTAGTACGGGTATATAGGGATACATAGAGTTACACAAGGGAGCTTAAGGTTGAGGGGTTAGGGTTCAGGGTTTTATCGCCAAGCTTACTAAGTAGTTTCCCTCCTGAAGCAAAATTTGACGTCGGTATAGGTGCTAGGCAATTATCGGGGCTATAGGGGTTTGAAACGGAGGCCATCTACGTCGTTAGATGGCTTCCCAGGTAGTTTACAGGTGAGCAGCTTCCAACCCTAAACCTTTAAACCCTAAATAGTAGTTTCCACTTTCCATTATCTCATTATGACCCTTTGAAAACCCCAATATATTCCCATAAGGACCCCAAAAGATTCCCATGATGCAGCAGGGTAGTGCTACAGAAGGCTTAAAGAGGGGGATTATACATATATATATATATACACTATACAGATCCCCTATATAGTATATTCCCCAATGATGGAGAATCGTATGGAAAGGAAAATGGAACATGTAATGGAAACTGGGTTATAGGGTAGTTTATTAGCAGATTACCTGCCTGTGCACTATCCACCTTGACTTGGCTTCCATTGACAGGGGTTTGTACTAGTCTTATAAGGGCTAGCGAAACATATAAAGAATTCACATGATTTGGGTCTGGCAGTTCATGGTCTTGGGCATGATCTCCCTCTGAACCCTATAAACTTCAAGACCTACCTTCAACAACCCTATCCATGTTCAGGAAGCCTTACCATTCATGAACACCCATGACGACACAGCTCTAAAGGCATCCCGAAGGCTCCATAAAGTCCCTTCAAGTCTAGGGTACGGGGGATTTAGGCTTTAGGGGTCCCCCTCGGGCTTCCTGTTTCCTTGCTTGGATGAGGATGTTGGAGCCCATCCGAAGGACCTGCACCGGCACTTTTCCTGAGGCCCTGGGGCTGCTGTTTGAAATACAAAAAACAGGGTTTATAGTCCCTTAAGTAAATAGAATATGGGGTATATGGGGATCTTAATATAAATTACCCAAAGGCATATTCCATCTACTTAAGGGGGACTATAGGGTTTTCCAGTTCAGGGTTTAGCCAAGGGTATTCAGGGTGGGCTCTAGGTTGCTTCCATGGTAGAGTTGCAGGCGTGATGTGACTTTTGTGGGGGTTGTGGTTTTACAAAGGGATTGCTGAGGTCTACATTGTGTTGGTCTTGTATGATGCAAATTTCTGAGTCCCTCTACATCAGCCTAAAATACTTGAGAAATCCTAACGTTGCCCAATCCCCAAACTTTCCAGGCGGCCTTCATTACGGAGTGTGTCTTAACCATATACTTTAGTCTGGAGGAATGCAATTTAGGCAGGCTCATGAGAGCGGGCAGTTGTGCTTTCTCTAAACGTTAAACCCTAAGCATTAGTTTCTATTTCAATTTCCATTATCTTAATACAACCCTAATATTCCCTAATTTCCCCCAATGGGTAGTTCTCGGGGACCAACATGGACCAATCCACAATTCAATCTTCCCCCTCCCACTAGCTCACATGCAACCCCAAAGAAGGTCTTGATCAGGGCCTCTTTTCAGACTCCATGTAAGTTTGGGGGCGTCTAGAGTTCGGGACTTAGATACTGAATCAGATGTCACGACTGATTCTATAGGCCCCTCAGCCTACAACCTCACACTTAAAACCCTAAGCCCCAAACCTGGAACAATGTCAGTGTTAGACTCAGGCAATGGGCGTCCATGCAATTATCTAGGTGCCCACTTTGGCACCCAACGGGGTTTTCTCTATCTGTATGTCATCCCTGTTTCCAACCATGTTCCCAATGAATCCCCATACATCACTAAGGTCCCGGGGCGCCCCCTTCTTGCGAAAGTCCGAAGTATCTACTGTGCAAGTCTCTGGGCCCTCAGAGAAAGCCAAACCCGAGGTCATTATTTGATTTAGGGGTTCGAAGGATCAGGGTAGTCCCCAAAATACTGCAGGTTCCCTGAGACTACTTGCTTCTTACTTCTGTTATCTATCATCCACAGAACCAGCCAAAATCACGATTTCTGCAAGGGTTTTAGAGAACCTAGAGTAGTAGAGAATAGCGTAAGCTTGTGTGCTCCTTTTGGATTTACGGTGTTCTAAGAAGAGTCGCCATGGCCCTGGCTCAGCCACTAGGGAAGAGCACTGCTCTTCTGATGAGGCTGCCAAGTTCTTCGGCCAGTGCAAGTCCTTCGCAGACTACAACTACAGCACAGATCCCAAGACAGGTCGGGGCTTCGGAAGCACTAAATCAGACCTGAAGGTGCTTGAAGGTTCGCGGGAGGAGTTGTAGCATCCTACTTGATGGTTCGCCAGGACATCATAAAGCTCGAACGCCACTTGCAGGTCATAAGGAGAAGCTTCAATTTTTTTAGAAGTATTATCTTGCTTGCGCTCGGTCCTTTCCCATGAAGCTTCAAGTGCTGGCTGGAGGCCGAAATCCGTAAGCATTACAGGGTTCAGAGCTGGGGTGCAAGGCTCAGGCGTTTGGGTGGTCACTATATCTACGCCCCCCCTCCGTGTGCCTGTAACGTAAAAGACACGTCTAGCTGCATAGTTACCAGCTGGGTACCTACCCCGGGCCCATAGCAGGCTCGTGTAAGTGCAGTGCGATTATCTGAGGTCTATATTCATCAGCTTAAGCCTATGGACTCCAAACAAACTCTGAAACCCGACCAGAGTCGTGCGTTGTGCGACCCAAGCATTCAACAGCACATGCGCTTACCCGTGAGATCCCCATCGCTTGATGATTGACACACCCAAAACCAAAAACCAACCCCTAAACCCTAAGCCCTCAACCGTAAACAAACCCTAAACGTAAAACCCTACGCTAGGTCCCTCACCCTAATTAAGCCCCAAACCCTACCTGTCAAAACCTCGGCCCTAAACAGCCCTGTCCCTATAGGCCTATAGGATTCAGGGTTTAGGGTTTAAATCCAACATCCCAAATTCCAAGCTGTAGTTTTGACAGCTGACGCAGCATTGGCTGCCTTAGGGCCAAAACCCTAATTCCTGTTCTTACATCCCATTGCAACTCCCAACCCTCAAGCCCAAATCCTGAATCCTAACCTTAAACGCCTGTAAACCCCAAATTCTTGCATTCTAAACCCACTGAGGAGTAGTAGGGAACGAGGATGTTATGCAGTAATTTCCACGGGGATTCAACCTTGGCTTGACCCAAATCCCCTGAAATCCTAACACCACTAATTGAACATCTCTGAACTCTAAAAGCCACAAAAACTTCCGAAACCCACTCCAGATCCTTCAAACCCTTATGTAAAGCCCCTAACACCTTTAAATCTTCTAGGATCCGCAAAGCTCTTCCCCAAGGAAGCAAAAGCCCACAAAATCTCTTAAAACAAAAACACACTCTTAAAGCCCTCAAGGCTGCAAGTTTTGAAGCCCTGAAACCACTAGTGCCAGTACACCCCTAATCACTCTAAAGCCCCGGAACCGCTCAATGTGCCTAAGTTCTTCTAACCCGTGCAATCTACAAAAAGGAATGTTCCTATCAAATTCTATGTAGATAAGTCACACCCCCACCCTGCTGTAGTTCAACATGTTCCTACACTATGTTAACCCCAGAGGCTTTCCGAAGACAGAAGAGTGCCTTAGCGTGGGCTTCGACATGTACCTGGGCTTCGCAGCATAAATCCCTTCGCTCAGAGAACCCAACACTTCTGCATATGAAGGTTTTCAAGGTTCTATAGGGTTTAGGGCATAGGTTCTCTTGGAGGATGCTTGGGCCCTTTATACGATGCAGGGTATATTCCTTAATTAAGAGGTGTCGGGCTTTCTGGGCGTTCGAGGGTTTGGGCGGGAGGGTTGTCAGGTTGTATGGTGTAGGATTTTGCTCAACAAATTCTGCATTTTTTCCTACGGCCCAAAAGGGTATATGAAGACACGTAGTATCCCAGGGAGGAGCAGTTTGTCTTGAGTTTAGGAAGGAGGGGCTTGGGTTTTGGTGTCTGGGTCTTGGGATTTAGTAATGTAATGGAGGGTCTATGGCTTAGGGGTGCAGGCCTTAGGAGGAAAAAATCCAGTTCTACAGGTTAAAACCCTAAACCGCCTGAACCCTAATCCCCGACTCCTGATGTTGGGGCACCAGGCTAGTCAAAGGTTTCTTGGGAGCGTAGGTGACACCAGCAGGATTTAGGGTCTAGGTGTTTGACCCTACTGTGGATGGACGATATCTAGCAGCACCTTATACAACCCAATATTAGCAAGTGCCGTACTTTCGGGCTGCGGGGTTGTACAAAATTTCTATCTTGCATCCAAGGTACTCGCGGACGCCGGAAGTGGTCGCTCAGCTCAGGGTGTATCAAGCCTTACGGTTTAGGGTCGGGTATTTTATCATGATTTTATGGTTGTACCCTGCTTGGGGTTGTACTCCTGGGTTGGAGGGGCCCTTTGAGGAACTTCTTGGGGAATGTAGGGCTCATATTATTCAACAGTGGTGGCTATTGGGAAACCAGTTCAGGGGAATAACCCTAAACCTTATTTAAACCCCCAAACCTTCACGGTCTAGGTTTAAGTTTAGGGTTTTTCGGGGTTCACAGTGCAGGGCTTGCCTGGAGTTCCAGCTGACCACGTTCAACGCCAACGCTGTTTTGAGTTTATGTAGCTGCGTACCAGAAGTATAGTCCCCTTCTTATAATAATGAACCCCCAGCCCCTAATAATGAACAACCCCCTGACACATGGTAACGTTACATATCCGGGGCAGATTCATGAAGTAAGGGTGGGGGGGGTGACATTATTGGGGGAGGGGTTTAGTCAACTAGAATTTCGAGGTTGCTGCTTAGGATCTGGAGCTTCTGGCGGGGCAGTAAGCTTCTACGGGGTTGCGAGGTAACAAAGTGATAGCAAGTCTCACAGCAAAAGTCAGCACGAGTGCGACGAGATTCAAGCTGGGCAGAATTACCTTTAGAATAGCTGAGAAAAGAGCGTTGTACGCCTGGCAAATGTTGAGTCCACCGTTTCTGTCACGGCCTGCCGGCAAGGTTATTCTTTGGTTCTGGGACTTATACCGAATCCATGTTCTGTGGTGGCAAGTGGCGAAATCCAGCTTGTGGACAAGTGGCTGCAGACTCCACTGCCTGGTGTTCTTTAGCCACGAGCCCAACCCAAAGCCCCTCATGTAGTTCCTTTCTGGGTACCCCTTACGAAATCCAGTTCAAATGCAAGGCAAGATTGCTAGTTCTGTTACTCGTTTTACTAAACCCAATGAGGGATGCAGGAACCTTGATGCAACATGTCCCCAAAGGAACCTCCCGCTACCGTGCACGAGGTCCCAGATTTCCGGATGAATCGCGTCTGGGGTTTGGGGTTGCGGCGTCTGGGGGTCTTCTAAGCGGAGCACCTTTTGGAATCCTGAAGCCCTGAACCTGAGAAACCCCAAGCCCATAGGTTGTTCCAAACACCGAAATCCTAAATCCTAAGCCTTAAACCCAAAACCAAACTAAGACAAGTGCTTGGGGCCATTTCTTCGCATTCGCCACTTGCTTGGAAAATAGGGGACCTGTCCAACTCATGGGATTTGGGTTCAGGGTTGAGGGTGTGGGGTTTAGGGTTCAGGATCTTTGAGGCTCTGAAAGCCATCCATGCCAAACCGTAGTCTCAGTGCCTCAGGCCCTGGTAACCGTAGGCCCCGGGTGTGGCGATTTCGGGTATGGAGGAAATCTTGCACCACTTCAAGAGGCCCCAAAGTGCTGGATTATTTTGGTGTATGGAGTCTAGACGGTAGTACAAGGTTTCTATCCACAGTCACGGCTCACCAGGCTTACGCTTTGAATGCTTGAGGAGTTGATTTTCCGGCTCAGGTTTAGTGGCCAGCGTTTCAGGGGTGCCTGAGTAACCAAGCAACCAGGTCAGGTGGTTCGGGGTTATTTTGGGTTCGGTGTGGATTTTGGGTAACAAGAATTCTCTGAAGGTACTAGAATGCAGAGTGCAGATCGTGGCTGCCCAGAGGCTCTAAGGAAGCTCTAATCCCAAGTTTGGGGCCCAGGCCGCAGGACTATTATATACTATACTATACTATACTATACTAATTTCACTATATTCTAATATACTGTAATATACTATGATATACTATAATATACTATAACATACTATCATGGGTACACGGGCTGTGAGGAATTTTCAGGTGGACTCACCACCTGGAAACTCCTTACCTCCTCAACTATCATGCAAGCCCATATGACGACCCTCTTTGTAGGGCTTCTTGTGAGCTTCCATGTACTAAGGCTTGGGGAAGGTTGAGGTTTCTGAACGTATGACAGCCCCTGTTCCTAGAATTTCCTCGCGCTCCAGGTCGTGTGAAAGGCCAAAACATCAGGCAAATACGGCATAGAAACCCACATAGGCTCCTTTTTTCGAGGACAGGCTTCGTAGGTCTTCTTTTGGGCTTCCGGGTTTTCAGAAGGTTCCTCAATCTTAGAATGTAACTTCTGAATCTAAACCCCGAGGCCCCCAAGGCCCCGGGGGATTCCCCTAATTAAACCGTGTGACCAATGACCAATATGCTGCTGTACGGCAATGGGCTACTACCTGGCCCTCATGGTCCCAGTACCCGAGCATGAGTGATTTCTAAGTACGAAGAGCCATTCAGATTGTGGTAGTTGGGTGTGGGTTTAGGAGATGGTAGAAATCTATACGCAATCTTTGGGTTTAAGGGTAAGGGTTTCTTTAGGCGTAAGGGCTTAGATTTAGCAGTTTGAGTGTAGAGTGATGCAACTCTTTATCGTGCACTTCCCCCAGCGCCGGCTCGGGATAAAGCTTCGAGCTGTAAAGCTTCGAGCTGTCTTGTTCAGCATGGAATCCTCTTGCTCCAGCCATAAAACCACACCATTTGCACGAAACTTGAGTGGTCGTCGGTTGCAGTACTAAAGCCATGAAGGAAACGCCTCTTCCATTTTCTCGTGATTTGCAGTACTTGTTTTGTAAGAAGCGCCAGCAGCGCACATAGGGACACCACAAGGAGAAACCCTGCCCACAAAACTTGCTTGTTGGTAGCAGGAATGAAGGGACGGAAATGAGAAGGAAACCTTCTTATTGAGGACTATGAGCTGCTATCATAAATATGGCTACCAAGGGACCATTAAGGGTGGACAAAAGACCCCCTTGGTAGTTTACTGTGGTCCCTAACATATTCCCTAATGGGAACCCATGTCCATTAATTACAAGGCAAAATTTGACCCTAGTTCATATGCGGGAGCTACTAGAGGGATCCACTCTTTCATTTCTTTCTCCAAACACTAAACACAAAAGAGTAGCTTCGATGTTCTTTTCCACTACTAGCGACCAGTAAGCCCAGGATGCCGTGCAGCAGAAGTTCAAGGATTTCTGGTCCGTGGTTGCCAAGGCGTTCGTGGACTCGCCAGGCTGGAAACAAAGTTTCGTTGTTTCCATTGAAACTTCAGACTTGTGATTGTCGCGTTGAGGTCTCTGGCTCAGAACCATAAGCCTCAACCCTTGGGACAACAACTACATGCACTCTGCCCTGCCTGAATGGGTGCGAATCTGACATTGCTCACTCGCAGGGGTTTTGTGTGTGTGTGTGTGTCGTGTTGATTGCGTGGCCCACATGAGGTACTGCCAGCATTGCGGTAGTCACGGAAAGAGAAGCTGTTGACACGTGTTTGCATGTGGTCCTTGGCGTATTGCTTGTAGTCTAAAGACTTATAGGGCCCAAGTCATCCACAGCTTAGATGCTTTTATTTTGGGGGGGAGGTTGAGGAATTTTCCTGGAGACGCCTCCAATTTAGCTGATACATCCCACGCCTCTTTACAACAGATCCTAGGGACGACCATGCCTGAATGGTTGTGGGTATACCCTCTCCCTAGCTGCTATGGAATCCGTCTGTGCAGCCCTCCCATGTATTCCTGTTTTTTTGTGAAGGGTATAGCCCATAAACCCGATTAGAACCTTACTCAGCGTTCCCCAAGCCTGTTCACACAAGTTATTACGCCCCCAAACCCTGTTTGAACCCTGCTTATAAGCCTTGTAAGTCCCTTTTGAAGCCTAAAGTCCGAACCCTATTCAGCCCCTGACCAATATGGTTTACGGCATGCCAGGTGTGTTGGGGTACGACCTGGTCAACGCACCTTGTTGAAGTTAAGATTGCGGCTTGATCATCATGGTAATGAAGGACCTAAAAAACGGTCCTGGGTTTGGGATTTGGGAGAGGCACTGTAGGGTCCTAAATATTCCAAGAGAGTCTTTGTGTTATGCTCTATTGCTCAGAGATAGGAATTCTATACCTAGAAGCTCAAGCTTCTGCATTGCACGAAGGTCTTTCACAAGACTACCTCCTTCATGTGGATCATTATGCTCATTCCGTCTCTCTTGTGATCCATCTCTAGAGTGCTTCCATGCCAGTTTTCGATCCAAAAAAATTCAGATATTGTGCAACAGTTTTGCGAGTACCCAATGCAGTCACGTATTTCCTAACAAAACTATCCTACATCTACTACTACCAAACCCCAAGTACGAAATCATCGGAAGCTTGGACCTCTAGGATATGGGAGGCAGAGGCCAGCCTTAATCGGGACTCTTGTAGCGCATGGGGCTGAATATGGGACTACCTGAAAATAGGCCTGCAAACCTTTCCCGGGCCCAGGAGCCTCTGAATGGCGACTACTACGAGAACGCTCGGCTTTTCGAGCCTGGCTTGGTGGGGCCACCGATTGGGTTTTTGTTCAGGGTTTAGGGGCACTACCACTTAATTATCTCAGTTTAGGTTTTGGGGTTTAGGGTTTAAGTAGGGCTGAGGGCTCCCAAATAAATAGTCTTGAACCTGCTTTGGTGTTGGGGGTCCCTCCGCCCCCCTCCCCCTAACAATAGGGCCCTCAACAAAAATAGCTCTCAAAACCTCCCACGATTCTGAGGGCTCTGGATATTGATTTAAAAAGGGATGACTACCGATTAAAGAGGATTTCAAAACAATGGTTAACAAGGATCCAGAGGCCTGCTGGAGTATCCCCTTGGCCCAAATGATTCGGGCTAAGTTTTTAAAGGTGTTGAATTAGGGTGTTAAACAAAACTGGTGGGCTGCAGGTTCAGGATTTGGTGTCTGGATTCTGGATCTAAACCTTTGAAGGCTGAGTTGGAAAAGGATTTTAACAGGGCATGCCTTTTGAAGAACAAAGGGGAATGAACACCTTCCGATATTTGTCCCAAAATCAAGACACAGTATAGCGGCCAGCGGCCCTCATCCTGAATAAGATGGCCCCAAAACACATTATAGCACACATTATAGCGGCCCTCAAGACAAAACCGGGTCCAACTTAATGTTTAGGTGACAATAATAACCCCCCCAGAACTTATTTTGCGATTTGGGCTTACGGAAGGGTTAGGTCGCAATAATAAATGACGGGGACATGGGTAGAACCAGGCATTGCAGCTCGTAATACTAGTAGGACAAGTAGAAGGGCATCTATCAAAATCGGAACGTTTCGGCCGGACAATTATATTATTGCCACCCCTTTATTATTGCGATTTGGGCTTGTTTATATATTTTAGAGCTCCGAACTTGTTCGAAAGTGAATTTGATTGTCCAGGATTTCTCCCGGTCGGCAACAAAACGCTATTGTGACCCCTCGTTTAGTGCTGCCTAAACATTACCCAGATAATGGCTGTTAATCCCAAAATAACGGGTGTGCAGGCCATGTCTGCCAATGGCTTCATTGAAGAATATGTAATATTCCCGAAAGCATGCTGCGGCAGGATCTCTGTGATGTTGTAAGCCATATTCCATGGTTATTGGGCTCATCGGGTTGTCGAACATAGCTTGTAATTTCTGTCGATCGGGCATCTGGATGAAGATCTGTCTCCAAGTCCCAAATAAGCCCCAAACCCCAGACCGAAAAGGAAGCAGCCATAAGTTTAGTACGTAGTTATAGCCACCCTTCAGCAGATGGAATATGGCATTGCCCAACATCACAACAACATCCGCATAGGCCCCTGTTTTCTATCAATTTAGGAGTGAAGGTCTAGGCCTCAGACGTTGGGAATCAAAGTTTAGGGATTCGTGGTCAAGCTCTGATCTTAGGATGCAGGGGCTATGGTTGCTGGGCTTGTGCTTGGGGATTTGGGGCTTTTGTTTGGATTTGATTATGCGCCTTTTCCGTGGTGATAAGCCTTCGTGAAGGTTCAAAGGGGCTGAATGGGAAAATTTCCTTTGTTTGCAAGAGATGTTTTGACAATCTAATTGTTGGGTGTCCTGGTACATAGAACCGTTGAGGCTTTACGACGTACAATCGTGCATACAGGATAGCGTTGTGGAAGAAATCTTGCCAGACCTTGCGTAGGCATCGCACCATATTGTTTAAGTAATGCAAGATTTCCTCCACGCGTCCATCCAGCGTATGGATACTGCCTGGTCTACTTGGAGGAGATGGTGAACTATGACCTGCTCATATGTCTAATTAAAGCCGAGTTATAGCCTTACCGGGTGCACAGCGGGTACGTACGTATAATCAATATTACCCCTTTATAACTGATGCAATATAGTAGTTTCCATTTTATTTTCCATTGTCCCGATATAACCCCAGTATAATCCCTACGTGAACCCTAGTAGTTTCCATTTTCTTTTCCGTTACCAATATTACCCATTGGGTAAATGCCAACCCTAAACCCTGAGCCCTAAACCCTGAACCCTAAACCCTTAACCCAAACAAGCTGCAGGCGGACAAGGAGCTCTTGGAGCCTATGTATGTCGCATGTCTGGAAAGAACCCTCTAGTTTATATTGGGGGGTATATAGGGATAATGGAAATTAAAACGGAAACTTTTATGATAGGGCTTATATAGAGGTATATATATATATAATTGGAGGTATATAGGGATTATAGGGATTATATTGCGGTTATATAGGGCATAATGTGGCATATAGTGGGGGAAACTGCTATAATAGGGGGTTGTATAGCGGTATATACAGATGTATACATATCTAGTACCCTAAGCATCATTGTACCTTGGATCCAGGGTCCTATCCAAGGGCCACTAAGATGGGCTACTGCTTATTTCCTGTGTCTTTTGATATGTATACAAGGATTCCACGTGACACTCCAGGGTCTTGGGTCCTTTAATGCCTTGGTTGTGAGGTTTCCAGGGGCTATAGCGGCTATAGTGATGATTAGGGCCGTGTGAAGGAACCCTCAATCAAGACATTATCCTGAAGAGTCCAAGGACCCTGGAATTCTCATTTAAGTTTAGTCGGCAGCCTACACCCTAAACCTTAACCGCGTGGGTCCTTGCACCAAGGTACTGGCATTTAGGGATCCATCCCCTAGCCCTGGTCTCGACAATTGCCTGATATCTTAAAGTTAAAGCTCCCGCCCCCTAACATCAAAAATCCCCATTGTACTGAAGTATACCCTATACCCCACCCCGGTACCCCTGCTAAGCTTTAAAACGTCCCAATATTATATAGACACTATGATGGGAATATTCAATTTCATGCGCTAGGGGTTAAAGATTGAGCTCCTCTACTTCAGGACCTGGAGTTGCTCAAGTTAGAAGCTTCCGACATAGGAATTTAGGGTTTATATAGGTTGCTTCTTCGAGCATTCTGAGGTAGAAGGCAGGAGGGCTTTGCACCGAAACGCGGGTGCAGTGTTTGGCGTGTAGGGGTTACGGAGCTTCGTGTGTGAGATTCTCCAAGGCGGTTGAAAATTGAATTCAGCCCGAAAGCCTGAATCATACACTGTATAGACCCTAGGAAATAGTCTTGGAGGACATACTTCAGGGGCGTTTGCCGAGGGGCTTTGGTCCATTTGGGAAGCCAAGAGCCCAACTAAACCCAGCCTAGACTCCTAACCCACAAACCCTAAGCGGCGTGGAGCCGACTTGTTTCAGAGTTTAGTCAAAGGATTTGGGATACGAACTCCGGGCTAAGGTATATAGTTCTGCAGCGCAAGATTCAGGGCTCGGGGTGCTGCAGTGGGGGAGCTAGCTATCACCACGGTAGTTTGGTTGTATACTGAGATCTTCAGTTTACGGTTTAGGGTTCGCGGCTTAGGGTTGAGGGTTTTGGGTTCAAAGGCTTATGAGCTGCTCATACTGCTGGTCACTGTCATCGGCGGGCAAATACAGTGCTTTGAAGCCGCCCACCATCACTTGTATATCTGCCCAGATCACAGGCGACTGAGCCTTGTGGAGAAGAAGGCAAGTCACCGGGACTATGGAGACGTGCAGCGGAAGAATAAGAAAAAACAAGTGTTTCCGCAGCACCTTGACCTTCTGGTCGCAGAAGCCACCTTGGACTTCTCGCAACTTCGAAGCATGTGCCCAGCCTACACGGAGATTGTGCACTTGATGGTTGTCTCCCAAACCAAGTAGGGCCCTGGGCTTGGGACCTCTACGGTTCTTAAGAAATTGGCCATAGATGGTTTTGTGGGAATCCCCAGAAGTGAACACGCCTCCGCCTGCAAGATTGCTCCCTGCCCGCATTGCCGCCATTGACCCCGAATCCTAAACCCGTGAGTCCGCAATTGCGGTGGTACACTCCCTTCTCCGTGAAGACGAAAGCCCTAGCAAGTATAGATCCCAAAACTTGCATCCTAAGCGTGAAGCCGTGTTATCCACTGGGAACCCAAACGCACCTACAAGTCCTTCACTTAACCGGATGAAATCCCAAACCTTCACCCTAAACCCCAGAACTGATAAACCCACACCCTTTACCCACTCTTTCAGAACTGAATCCAGCACCGTGGAAAAGTGGCCCTTTCCGAGCAGGTTTCCGTGAATCTGCCCAGGGTTCAGGGCTCACTTAGTACGTAGTTACCAGGTAGTTATAACGGCCTTGTAGCCTTATTTGCAATTTTTGAATGACCTGATATAGGTTTCCCCAAGTCTTAGCAAAGTTGTTACTAGCTATAACCCGCCTGCGAGCACTTACTAAGTCCCGTCCGTGAACCTTCAGTTCGATATGTGTATATATATATATATGTATGCATGTGTCTATGTGTATGTGCATATGCATACGGACCTCCCAAGTACCCATAGTAATTCTGAACCACGAAAAACAGTTTATTCCGGGCTATTGGCGGCACGGGGTAGGGGATGTTCACCAAGGCCTACTAAGTATAACCTTATAACCCTCTAATTGGTGGGGGTGACAGGTCGGGATTGGGTTCTGTCAGGGGTGCGCCGTTGAGATTGTAAGCCGTGGGAGTTCATTTGTAGGGAATTTGTTGCCATACGACGGCTCGCCGACCCCTAAGCGCGCACATCAGCACTGTGGGAAAGGTCCGGCGAAGAAAACGTAACATGCATTAGGGTTACGGGTCTAGAAATTCATTAGATGTATATATATATATGTAACCCTATATGACCCTTACATCCCCGTAGAATACCCTGACACCCGTAGACCCTGAACCCCCTAAGCCCTGAACGATTTAAACCCCCAAACTCTAAGCCCTGAAACCCCTAAACCGTCCAACCCTAAACCCCAATCCCAAAACCCCCCAACTTCTAAACCCCTAAACCCCCAAACCCTGAACCCTAAGCCCTACACCCCTAAACCCCGAAACCCCGATGCCCCCCCTTCAAACGGTCCCTATGTTCCCTTTGAAGGAACCCTATATTCCATTCAGGCATCCCTACAAGCCAATCCTTGGTTTAGGTCAGCCTGGCCAAAGTAATTCGCGCTGCCGACCCAGAGGCGCGAAGCCCTTCAGAAGTTTCCTGAAACAATAAGATCCAAGAATTGGGTTCAGGCTTGGGGTTAAGGTTTGAAGTTGTAGGGTCACATAGGGGTTTAGGGTTTATCGCAGGGTCGGGGTTTATGGATAATTGAGAAGCAAGTGGAAAAGAAAAACAGACATGACATGGCAACTGACGTTTCTAGTTGCTTTCAGGGACTGGGGTAAACAGAAGTTCCCTCAACTCATAGGATGCGTTATAGGGACTCATATAAGATTCAGTGGTTTTTGGAATTGGGGTTTAGCGATGAGGGTTGAGGGATTGGGTTTAGGGTAGAGGCTTCAGGGTTCCAAGGAAACCTACAGGTGGGAAGGTTTCATGTGGGTACCCTTACAGGAGGTTTATGTAGAGCTCATATGGCTCAATACGCATACACGAGCCTTTGTGGGTGTTACATGCTGGTAACTACACACCTGGGGGTGTCCTTGATACGCGGGGTAGAGGGATTGTGGTGTACAGGGTTGTGTAGATATAGTACCCCTGTACTGCACTCAGAAGGCGTAGAGCTTAGGATTTAGGGTTATGGTTTAAGGGTATTACCACGATAATACAGAATTAAAAGAAAATAGCATGCGCTGTAAAATGGCAACTGGAATTTAATCTTGGTTTTAAGGGTTAGGTCATGTGCAGTAAGGTTTGAGCGTTGGCTTTTGGTCAGCGATTTGTCGTCCAATTTTGTAGACGACAAACGCAAAGCGTGGGTCAGAAGGTTCCATACCACCCCACCTTGACACCCCCCAATTTGAAATGATGCCTAGCCAATGGTTATCTTGGGCATATTTCAGCCTTATTTTGGGCTGGGGACTGTGGAGGTTGGGGTTGGGGTGCTACAGGAACTTATCATGAACGCTTCAGGGTGGAGGGGTTCAGGTTTAGGGTTTACGGCTGAGGGGTTACGGCTTCGGGCGTTTGGCTTAGGGTTTGGTCTCGTTTGTCGCTCAGGATCTTGGGCATGTGGAGCTTTAGGTTTGGGGTTGTTTGGTGTAATCATGTGTAATCTCAAAAAAAAAAGCTGCAAGTGTAATTGCTATCTGCCGCCTTCGTGGTGCCTTTCACTGCTCAGCTCCTCTGACCACCATGAATGAAGCACTCAGAGCCCCATCCCGGCCAAGCCCCACTGCGGAAGCCTCAGCACAATTGCGGATCGTATGCCCTTGTGGTTTGTAACCTTTAAAGAATTGAACGAAAATGTCCCCCAAAACCCCAGTTCTAATCAGGTAGGCTCCTACATCTCATGGCTCCCCCTACTACCCCCCACCTATAATACCCGCAATGGTTTCGCCTTGAATTAAGACCCTGGGGGAGGCGTGGTAACCGCAGTACGGAGGCAGGGGTTGGTAGGGGACCTATGGAAAGGACACCCCCCAAACCCCACATCAGTGCATGAGTTGAGTGACAGGCTGTACTGATGTACGAACCCGCTCCTTTTCCGGTCACTTGGGCTCATTGTTGAGGGGGGGATCCAGGGGGCTTGGTTTTTGGGTTCAGTCTGAAGGGTCTACTATAGAAGCCTGAGGAGTTACTAATATCATCCCTAACAGCTCTAACAAGTCTCATAGATATGGTGGAGTATGCCCCAAACCATATTCCATCTCTTTACGCCCTACATTAAACTAGGGCGAAATGCTTGGGCTTTTGGGGGCCTGAAACTCGCGAGGGCGCAAACTAAATTCATGGGTAGTAAAACAAATGACTGCGACTACCTGAGAACATGCAACGGAGTCATGGAACCACTAAACAGGGCATCCGAGCCTGAGAACAGAATCCCTGTTAAGGAAGCTCTCTAATCTCGGACGTGAGCGTTCTCACCTTCACACGTTGAACATGGAGCTGCTAGCCCCCTTTGATTTAAAGGTACGTAATCAAAGCCACAGCATGTGTCCATAATCTCCCATGTGCCCCGAAGCCCTAAAGCACTGAAGCCCAGCACCCAACACCACGCAATCCTAACAAATTATGAAGACCACAAAGGCGAAGGGCGACGGGCTAAAGCCCCAAACCCGTAAGCCTTCCCGTGCGTCCCAAGACACCATGCGGCAGCCCCCAACCCTGAAAGGCGTTGGGCTTGGGTTTACATAGGGTTGAGGGCTTAGGGTGTAGGGTTCAGGGTTTAGGGTTATAGGGACGTCATCTTAAATCCCTAGCCTGAGCCCAAGGACACCATCCTAAGCCTACTAAGGGCTTGAGAAAAACCAAGGTTATTATTCCTTCATCATCACTATTGTAAACTGTAGTATAATACACCCTAGGCCCCAAAACCCTTCTCCCAGATATTAGGCTTCTACATACCATGCAGTCCCGACGTCAACCACTGAATAAGGAGAGTTCCCATTTCATTGTGCATTGTGCATGCCATTTCATTCTCCACGGACCCCATGATATCCTTACAAGCCCTTCCTTCCTTGTTCAGAGAACCTCCACAGCCTACATTGGGCCTAAGGACACCATCCCAGCCTATGTGCCTCTCTTGGGTGGCGTACGCCCTGTTGGTTTCGAGACGGGGCCCACCCCGGGAGAAGCTGATAGCCAGGCGGCTCGGTCTTGGTTGGTTTAGGGTTCAGGATTCATGGAGAATCAAGTTGAGAAGAACATGTACAATCAATGCAAATAAGGTTTAGGCAGGGGTTGCGGTATTTGGAAGCCTAGAGAGCTAAACTAGGATGTAGTATATTTTATATACTACTGATATGGGCTACCTGGATCCCCCAAATACCCTTAAACCATATACCAATTTAGGGGGTTCAGGCAATTTTCACGTGCTTTGCAAGGTCTAGGCAGTTACCAGTAGGGTTGTAAGATTTTAAATTTGGCTTGCAATAGTAGCTCTCCTACTTATAAGCCTATCTATAACTAAACATACACTTGCAAGTAGGGCTGATATAAGTTGGATGGTATGGTTGAAGGGCTTACGGGACAGCGTTTAGGATTGAAAGTCTAGGGCCAATAGCAAATCTTGCATGACCGTAAGTGTCTTGCATCGTGGGAAGTATGGTATTCTATACTACACCCAAGTTAGCAGAATTCTTAACATCAGTGGTAGGGCTATACAGTGAGGGGCGTTTAAAGGGCCTTTCTTCGGAGTATATAGTAAGTATGGCTAGGGCTCAAGGTCTAGCTCTTAATGTTTTGCGCAGGTTTAGGAACCCTGCTGTAGGAGATGAAATGGTTGCTAATATGATTGTCATGGACCCCTTGTACAACTATGGTGTGGGGTACCACGGAATATTAAGTGCTTACTTCAGCCACTACGTTCAGCCCTACTGTAGGGCCTTCCCAAGAAACTGTGAGGGTTTCAGGGATTTAGGACTTAGCATTTACGGGTTGGGAGTTCAGTGGTTTAGGGGTTTGTGTCATACTGTTGAGTCTAAGCCTCAAGCCCTAATGGCTTGGGGCTAAGGCGTCCCAACCCAGAGCCGTGCATCTAAGGGTCCCTTGCATTCCCTAGAGAGGTCCAAGTGCTCAATAATGGGGTGATGGGGTTTTAGGCCCAAATTGCTGACATCTTGGTACCCAAAGCGCTATTATTGAAGTACCTGGACCCTCAGTGCTCTAAACCCCAATGATGGGATGGCCCTTCAGAATCTGTGGCAAGTCCTGGGAAGGTGCTCTAGCCCCGCGCCCTTCACACCCTCAGAGAGTCCCAGTGTCCATTTATTTTTCCATGCTCTTCTCGGCTTCATGCTCATGACCCCCCCCGAACCCCCAAACCCTAAACCCCAAACCCTAAACCCAAACCCCTAAACCCCTAAGTTGAAACAGGTGCTCTCGTACCATATCTACTCTTGCGGCTTCGCCACAAACAAGTGCGACAGGCTGGGTTTGTTAGCAAAGCACATGGGTTCATTAAGAGGATTTGGGTAAGGTTCGATGTGAAGGGCTTAGGCAGGGGACTGTAGACCCCTTAATGGCATATACGTGTTAACATAGGGAAGTATACAAGGCTTATAGGGGATTACATAGGGAGCATGGGGCGATTTCGGTAGCCCCAGAAGCCCAACAATAAGGACGCTATGAGAGCCGCATGATGGTCATCCAGGGCCTTTCTTGATTAGCCTTTCTGCACAATGGGAATGTTCAACATTAGGGCATCAGGGGGTTGAACATCAGGAGGACGGGATTGATCACTTGTTTGACGAAGCGGCATACTGGCTTTCGGCTGTGGGACTACATCATAAGTTTTGTCAATTATGCGTGGAATTTCTCTGCCACAAGAGATTCGAAAGCAGGTCTCTCATGGGGTGTATAAGGCTGCTCCTTGCACTTCCATGTAGGGGTCAGAAGGCATGCTTACAGACAGAACCTCGAAGCTGTACCTGATGGTTCATGAGTAGTCACTGAGTAGTCATGGCGTTATATAATTTGTTGCCGTAGCGCTGTGTGGGGCACTTACAACCCGTCTTATAACTAGCCGTGATCCAAGTATTTGATTTCAAAAGCTATCGCGCGCCCGCCTTTGTTGGATGCATCCTAAATGGGGGATTGAAGGATATGGGGTTAAGGCTGGGGGAGTGAGCCATGTTGTTCTGGAAACTGCTGCAAAAACCTACCTTATGCCACTCACAGCGGCCATTTGAAATGATCCCTGCCCTTCCTACTAAACACCCAGCCACCCCCCCAATACTAAATACGTACCCAAATCTGGCCCCGGACCCATACCCCTAAACTTGAACCGTGTGGGGAAGCCGGAGTTCTGCAGTTTGGCAGGATTCCTCATCGGCGGGAAGGGTAGGCATTGTGATTGTTGGAGGCTGATATCCGAGGCCCGAAATGTAAGCCCTAATCACCTTCTGTTTTCGAGTAGTCTGAAGTCTCCACCTAGTAGTTTTGACTCCTCTAACAGCTTGAAAGCAATGACCAGAAGTACACGGGTTTCCGCAAATAGGATCGGAGATCGAAGGCGTCCAAGACCCCCTTACTGAAGGAATATACCTTGAGACATATCCGCACCCAAGCACGGTCTAGGGTAAATTCCGTCGTTACAATTTGCTGGAAATCATGAGAAGGAAGGGCGATCCTCCATCGGCCGTCTGCGAAGAGTGCGACCGCATGGCGGATTCGGCTGTTGTACCTGGGCTTGCTCTGGAGGGTTTAGATTGGCCCGGACTTACCCCCTACTTTGTACTAATTATGGTGCCTACTGTGGCTTAAGTCCATAGATCCACAGGCTTCGTGCTCGGGGTGCAAGTTTCTAAAGGGTTTGGGGTTCCGGGTCTGTCGAGCTGCAGGGGGGTACAAGTTTCTCTATTGTTTGGGCTTTGGGGGTTAGGGACGGGTAGGGTTTAGGGTCCCAGGACCCGAAGGTACAGACTTGAGGGTCTTGGATTCATGGTCGAATGATCCAAGTGGTATATTCTCAGGCACCAAAGCATTTACAGGAGCCGCTCGGGGCCCAAGCTTTACATTATGGATGTTTGTCTGAAGATTGGTGGTTCCCTTGGGAACATAGAGGGTTTCCATCCGTCTGACGCGGGTCCCTTTGTGAATACACGTTTGAGACATAAACCCTATAAACCCTAGACCCTATACCTCGTCTTTGGGCTATCGCTCCCAAGGCCTCAGAGTCCAAGTACCCAGTTGTTGACATTGAGCACCTGGGATTTGAGTAGTGGAAATTGTTGAGTAGCTTCTGGGAGAGTATATGATCATCGGGTCTTTGGCGAGCTCAGAGCAATGACAACCAAACAGCAAATTACTGTTTGAAGATGTCTGTTCGCAGTCTATACTTTAGCCTCAGCCTTGCCCCCTCTTCTTGAAACATCTCCCGGACGCACGTTGGGCTGGCAAGCTTGAAGCCTAAGCCAACCCCTAGACCCTCGGCCCTCAACTCCAACCCTCAGCCCTAAACAGGCTACCCTCAATCCCAGACCCTCAACACCAAACAATCTAATTCCTCAACTGCCTCTCTAAGTCCTCAGGCCTGAACCCTAAACACCCAATATCCTAAGTACCCTCAACCACAAGCCCTTAAACCGTAAGCCCTCAACCACAAATCCCTTGACCGAAACGCCCCAACCGCAAACCCCTGAAGCTTAAATGCCTAACAGCAATTCGTAGGTCTTGAACCCCCAAAACATCTTTTATTTTTCACGCCCCAGCCCTAAACCCTGAAACCGAAACCCTAAACCTTGTACACTAAACCCTACATGGTCGTTCCCATGTTCTTCTCCATTGTTCCTATACAGACCCTATACAACCCTAGACCAAAACACCAAACCTTAAACCCCAGACCCCTTCCCTTCGCCAAGACAACCCGCGAAGCTGATGCTCAGCGCCTGGGCGGCGCCGCCTTCCTCACGGAGACCTTGCTTAGACATTTGGGTGTTTCTGGAAACATAGGTGCCATTTCTGGTCAAGGGCATTGGGGTACTACCCCCCCTAATGGAGAATCACATTGACAAGAAAATCCACAATTAAATGGAAATTGGAAATGTATTAGATAGGGTTTACAGGGACCTACTGGGGCCCTATTCACGGACACTACCATTTGGAGGTTTCTGCAAATTATCATGGGTTCACCTAACCACGCCCTGCATACTACCCATACAACCCGGGATTCTCTTGAAAACCCTGGAGCAAGGTGTTGTGTATACTTGGTCGCCTACCATTTTTTGATGGACATGCTTATTGGGATGCGCAAATGAACTTGCTTCTGCTTGAGGAGGAGCACCAGTGTGGACCCCCAAACTCAGAACACCCTGTTCGAGCCCTTTCACAATCCTATATTCACTACCCCACTCCCCTTAGGCACCATCGAGTTGAGATTCGCATGGGAACACCCAAAGTGCATTGTAAATGGCAGTGACTAGAACATACTTCAACAATGATGCCGAACCCAGATACCAGAACTTAAAAGTTTATGGTGACACGGTCTTGAGCTCTTGCGTACCATAGACCACTACAAATGAACAGCTAACACTACGCATTGGGAGGGCTCCCAAGGCAAATAGAGGACACCACCTAAAAGGCACAGTGACAGTTCAACCTTCTGTCAGCCTTCTATCACAGCAGCGGCTCGCAATCCACTTGAGGAGGTTTGTGACCTTCAGTCCACAGCGTAAGGCAAGACTATCGTCCTCGTAGGCAAAAAGTTCCCTACGGGGAACATTTGTTACTTGGGTCAAACCCTCCAAAACACTACTCACTTGGAGGTTGATGGGTTTTTTTCGTGCGACGATGGCTACCGCAGATATGCTTTTTATGCCGAAGCATCCGAATTAACAAGCCACATATAACTTATATAACCACCCACCCTGAGCCTAGAACCCTGCCCTAAACACATCCAACTAATCTCAAGCACAGTTACGATTTATGTAGAATTCCGAATAATTGCCGACCGTATGTTTTTGTTTCTTACAGTAATGGTCCGGGGTGCCTCCACGGAACCTCAAGGTGATATTGGTATAGTTAGTTACAAACCCTATATACCTCACATAAACTCGAATTTCTTCTCCATTTGACACAAGCTGATCTCTTGGGTCCATGTACCCTAAACCCTAAACCCTGTATAACCGTTAACCCATCATAGTAGTCTCCACTTTCTTTTCCATTATCTCCATATGAAGCGGGGGCTTTTTGTATCCAGGTCTAGGGTTGCAAGGGGACCGACACGAAGATTTGAAAACAGCATTTTGGGCTGGAAAACGATAGGCCACTCACCAAAAACGATAGGTCAGCAATTCATACAAACATTCTGGTACTAAAGTTGTACTACCAGAGAACGAAATTCCGGTTGCCGGAGACGGCCGTTCCAGTACTAAAGTTGTACTGCCAGAGAACAAAACTCCATCTCGTTGCCGGAGACGGCCGTTCCAGTACTAAAGTTGTACTACCAGAGAACGAAAATCCATCCGGTTGCCGGAGACGTAAAGTAGTACCAGAGAACAAAAATCCATCTCGTTGCCGGAGACGGCTGTTCCAGTACTACTAAAGTTGTACTACCAGAGAACGAAAATCCATCCGATTGCCGAAGACGGCCGTTCCAGTACTAAAGTTGTACTACCAAAGAAAGAAAAACGGCCCATCACCAAAGATTGGAAAACGATAGGCCACTCACCAAAATCCAATGTACAAGGCCCACGCTGGGAATTTAGAGGGAATGTAGAGGTGCCTCATATAACCCCAATACAACCCTAATATTTCCCAATCAAACCCATGAACCTCCAAACCCTAAACCCTACATAGTAGTTTCCACATTATTGTCCATTATCCCGATATAGCCCCAATGTAAGCCTAACATTACCCCGATGGGTCCTAAACCTTATAGACTCCAAACCCATCCACCTCCAAGCAGGAGACCCTGAACCCTAGACCCCAAACCCATGAACCTCCAAGCAGGAGTTCGGAGCATGCTCTGGGACCCCGACCTGCCTAGCAGAGATCCATCGAGTGGCCGCCGCCAGCCGTTCATAGACTTGGGCTTTTAGGTGATAGGATTTAAGATTTCGGAGTTCGGATTTAGGGTTGAGGATTTATATACAGGTTAGAGTTCATTCGGGTTTTGGACTTCACGCTTAGAAATGCTAATTTGGGTCTAGGATTGGGGGAGGGTAGAGTTGATTTGGGTTTGCGATTTAGGGTTAAGGGTTCAGGGCGCCGCAGTTAAGGGTGTACGGGCCTTCGCACTGGTGCTAAAGGTCTCAGCATGTTGTTTGAATCCTTGCGAGGGACGCCCAGATGGCTGGGGTTTGGGCATCTTTCTCTGGCTTTAGGGTTTAGGTTTCCTGAACTTTGGAGTAAAGAAAGTGCCCTAAATTATCTTAGGATTCCTGGCTCGATTTCCAGTAGGTAAAGGATATTGAGCTATCCGGGAAGTCTATACTGTAAATCTTGATAGCCCCGGGGTGACAAGGATGATACTTGAAGGATTGGCTTTTGGGACCGCATCGGTATCAGTGCTTACGGTTTGGGGTTTAGTGTTGATTTCTAGTATCAGTATGAACCCTCACATGAGGTAGCGTCTCATTCTAGGGTTTGGTGAGTGTATATAGAGGGCTGTTCCTTAGCAATATTGGCCTCAAGTGTGACCGTCCATTCTCCTGGACTAATTTCTGCAAGATCGAATTGTGAAGTTTGGGCCGCACCCAAAGGTTTACTGGTAGCTGACTAGGTGAGCTTTACATGCTTGAGGTTCCCTTCGTCCTCTTGCAAAAAGGAGGCGTATACACTTGTTTTGCTTGGGGAACTCAGCAATTGAGGCTACGTGTATCAAGTTTGGGATGTACTACAGTTACCACTAAACCCTAATCCCCCAATAACCCTAAACCCTAAACCCCATATAACCCATTATAGTCGTTTCCACTTTCTTTTCCATTATCCCTATAGGATCTTCACATATCCGCTACTAAGCACCGGCACCATGATTTCTCCAGGTAGACCCTGGTCTTGGGACCTGCTCCCTACACCTACAGGGTTTAAGGTTTGCGGCTGAAATCCCGTGCGGGGAGCAGGTAAGGCCTCAGCCCGAAACGTTTACTCAAAAATCAACACCCTCAGATCCTAAAGCTACAGCTCTACACCCTATGAGCCCTAAAGCCAGCCACGTCCCAAAACTCTATGTATCTTGATGGCTTCCCACTGACCTTTACCTTTATTCATAGCCCTTTGCTGGTTTTGTAGTTATATGCTGTTTCTGTACATAGGTATTAACTTTTTGAAGCAGAGTTGTTTTTTTCACAGCCTTGCTGTCCTCACCCCCTCGCATGCCCAGGACATGGCAGATCGATCCTTGCACTCCTGGGCGTACTGGCAGTTCAAGTACAACCATGCGCCTTGTCAAAGGGACCAGTTTTACGGTCACAGGGATAACAATGTTCCCTTAGAATTTGGGTTGAATTTGGGTTCCTTTGTGCTACTCCTGAAAGAGCTCCTACATCGCACCTTCTATTCTCCCATCCAAGCTTATGTTTTAGTGGCCCGGCCCTCATATTGCTTCTCAATGCGTCTCCTGGCTGGCTATTCAGGAACATAAGCTGGGTTATCGCTAGTATTTATTATGCATAAGCAGCAAGCAACAGGGATTCCATGGTATAGTAATTTAGTTGATGCATTAACAGCAGACCAGTTCAACCTAGCATTAGGTACCTCTCCCAAACCCCTAAGCCGCCAACAGAGGGTAGGGTCAAATCCCGATGGCAGCTGAATCCCAGTCCCCCAGCCATAGTCTCTATCAAAAGCAGTTCCAGCATACCACCAAAGACGGAGCTGCATAGGATCCCCTAAGCCCTAATCCCTAAACCCCCCTTGGTGAACCTTGCCGGGCCTTGTCCCCTCTCTATCCAAGAAGCATTCAGGACATCACCACCGTGGCTGGCCCCGAGGTGCGACTGGGGTTGGACATTTAACCTGCCAAATGCAAGATGGTAAGTGTTAAGGTCACAATTTTCCCAGCTCCAATTTAAGGATATGCAGCAGCTTCCAAGAAGAAGCCCCTCAAATTGAACTAGAAAGATCTCTAAAGCAACATAAGGGTATTAGGGGTGCATGGGACCTACTTAGAGGTCGACCCTAAAACCCAAACCCCAAACTGTCAGCCCGAAACCCTATACCCTATACCACAAGCCCCACACCTGAACCACCAAATCCCAAGCCCCAAAAACGAGGGGGTTTAGGGTTGAGGGGTGTTGTGTTTAGGATTTAGGGGCCCAAAATTCCCAGATGGGATGACACAACTCTAGCCCAAAATCATTGCGGATACCCCACGTTAAAAGGCAGTTCCAAGAGGGAGCTCCAGCGAGGAGACCTGTCTATACCTTCTACCTAACTCCGAATGACCCTATATAGCCTTCATGTACCCCCTACACAAGGTCCCTCCCTTGGAAGCTCCCTTCTCAAACCGAAGCCCTAAACAGAAGTGTCAGACAAGGAAGGAGCCTACAGCCTTGATCCTCCAGGGTCCCGATATAAAACATTTGGGTTGCTGTTAAGTAACTTAGTTTAGATTGGTGAACAGTAGACAGTGGTTTCCTTATTTTAGCAACTTTAAAAGAAGTTCCTTAGCAGCAGCCCAGCAACCCGATGTTTCTGTCAATGATTCCTTTTCAGGGGGTCTGTCTTTTCAGCTGGCCTCTGAGGAATCTACTCAAAGCGTGGCCAGAGTAACTTGAAGCAAGTTGTAACCACCCCACCCCGACTTCACCCCAAATGGTAATTCACATAGAGCATGGGCCTGACATGGTAGTTTCCCATAGAAGCTCCCACATGGCTGTGTTTCTAGGTTTGTTCTAGATCGACCTGGTAGAGTGTCTGTCCAGGAAGGTCTCTGCAACCTTGATCCTCAGGGGCCTCAATGTAGGATGGAAGCTCTGAGGACCCTAGGGCTCCAAAGACCCCAATGTGGGTGATATTTGTAGACATCAGGCCCCAACGTAGGTAGTATTCATGTATTTGGAGCTCCTTTATAACACCAGTTTCCATGTCATTTTCTATTTTCGTGATTCTCCATTATTGGAGAAGTAATAACCCGAGTTCCTTTGCTTGTAAAACCCTAAGGGTCCACGAATCAATACTTGGGTGCCTAGGATTTTGGCATTAGTACTTGTAGTACAGCTTCTAAGGGAGTGTAAGATCACTGGGCACTTGGACTTCGACCCCCCAGAGTAGTCTCCTTCGAGAGAGCTCTTCTGATTGGTCTGTCCTGTCTACTATAGCATTGCAACAATTGTTCCTATACAATCCCCATATATACGCCCATGATAGTAAGTACCATAAAATATTGCATGTGTGGAATTTTACCCTAACCCGAATTCCTGGGCAGGAAGGATTCTACGACCTTGAGGGTGCCCTCCAAGTTCCCAAGGCTTCGGGGGGTTTGGGGTTGGGGACTTTACGTGGAGGGCTGGGATACTCATGACGGAGCTAGGGTTGGAGGCTGAGGGCATTTCGGGGTTTAGTGTTTAGGTGATTTAAGTTTTGCGGTTTAAGGTGTAGGGTCCGAGTCTGTCGCCTGCTTGACAGGTGTAATTAGAATGCAAGGGATTTGTGGGGCGCATCGCTGTCTGATACCCACAGCCAGAGCAATGGCCACGGCAGCCAGAAAAATGGCTATCAAGGGGGGGCTTAGGAGTTTAAAGCTTCAGGGTGTGCAGGGCTTGCGGTTTAGGATTTGCGGTTTTAAGTTTAAACGCTGGTTAGTATTGTTGGTGCTTCGGTGTGTAGGGTTTGCGTTTGATTTCGCTGAGGGGCAGGCGTTTAGACTTTGGGTTCTTGGGCTTGTAGCTGGCAGCTGAGAAGCTTAGTCTTAGGGTTGAGGGTTTTGCTTGTAAATCCGTTTTTGAGGCGTCATAGGGTGAAGATGTCTACTTCGGGGCGTGCATTAGAGTGGTTCAAGTGGGGTTCGGTTTCTAGGGGAAATCCATTCAGCTAGAGCAGGTAGTTTGAAGCCATCAAGTACAGACAAGACCTTCTCAGCTGAGCTGGAGGCAGGATTTGCGTGTTTTGGCTCCATGTTATCGGTTTGCTAGCAACTTTGAAGATGAAATCTGCCTGTGCCTTGCCTGTAGCTTGGCCTGACTGATCCTTGCATTATCATAGCAGCATGCAATGCTGATGTGGCCTCCAAGCGTGACTGGCCTCCGAGGGCGAGTGCACCCAGGGGATGATTTTGGTGTTTATGGGTTTATACAGGGATAATATAGGGATTATATAGGGGCCATATTGGGATAATGGAAAAGAAAATGGAAACGACTGTGATTTTGGGGCTTCTCTGCATGTGCGACGGCCGTCCAAGGTGCCCAGGGAAGCACGACTCTTTCGGGTTTGAAATCGGGCGATTCTTGCCGTACGGCCTCAGAAGCAGGATCATGGCAAGACAGGGATGATCCTGAGGTTTGTGTGCAGTTTCTGCATTTGATTTGTTATGGTTCTTGCGTTGAATGAAGTTCGCATTCCTACGAAGTCCAGCTGCTAGAATCTGAAGTTTAGCTCATGCAGGCCTGGGATCCTAGAGGGCCGGTACCCAGTACGCCCCAAACACGCATGGAAGCTCGAGCACATGCCTGGATGCAATCTTATTCTGCAGAATTGCAGGCGAGAGGTGCCCTCATGTTGCCCACCTGAAATTCCCGAAACTTGCATCTTCAAAGGCAACCTACCCTCGTCCGAATGAACATTTGAATTCTGCAAGCTAGCGGGGGGTCATTTCCCAGCAGTTCCCATCCCTCAGCATGAAGACCTTGAAGGCCAAAGCCCACCTTTACCCCGAAACCCTAAGCCCTAACCCTGACCGCTAAACCCAATCCCCGGAACCTGAAGCCTAAACCTTCAAATCATGTAAAAATCAGAAGTCGTCAGCCCTCATCAAACCTTCTCCTTTCGTTTAGTGTTTAGGTTTTTGGGCCCTACAGGCTAGTTCCATCCCCTTTCCCAGCCGCGTGCGCGGCCTCAACATACTGCTGGCAGGTGGCTGCTCTGTCAAGAACTTACGCTGCTTAGCTCGAACCAATGAATCGCAGAATATAAGGGTATGTGTTGAGGTTATATAGGGATAATGGAAAAGAAAATGGAAACTTAGACACAGACCCGCAGACCTCTACTGACCTCGCGAGAGCAGCCTTCACCTGGGTGGGGGTTTCCCCACAAAGAGGCTCTGTTGCCCTGGCCATGCCTAGCCTAGTAACTCTTTCAAAAATTCGTGAAGACTATTTTTAAAAGGGGAAGGCTATTTTCATAAGGGGTCACCTAATCATGATTTACGCGGGGTTTTGAGGTCAATAGGGGGTATAAAAAGAATTACAAAGGAATTCGGGATCCCCTTTGCTATCCTAAGTGTTGATTGTTTTTTCCACATAGTGTGTATAAAATGAATCACATAAAACTTGAATTTAACTTCAATTGTTTTTCCAGTATGTTAGCCGTAATGTTGGACCCTCTTTAATGATGGGGGGCCCCCCCCCCCTAACATTAGGGCCTTCCGAAAAATAGAAATTAGGGACCCTCAATACGCCCTCCCTGAGCTTCCACGGTTCTGAGGTCCTTGCAGATTGATTTAAAAGGGATTGTTGG